>CM065118.1:8037500-8125000 GCA_033026305.1 Cirrhinus molitorella | reverse complement strand
CCCTGTCACCGAGTTTGCAGTCGGGTCGATTAAAGTTTATGCTGCTCCATCCTTCATCAGCCTTTTAACAAAGCTGCATCATATTGACAGCTTCACAAAAGTAAATCTAGACTCAGATCTTCACACAAGAGTGTGTGTTTATGTGTGTGTGCGCAGGTGAGATGCAGAAGCTGGTACGTGGGATGAGGTTACTGAACCAGGCCGACCCGTGTGCCGAAGTGTTGATCCAGGAGACAGGAGAGCATGTTCTGGTCACTGCAGGGGAAGTGCATCTACAACGCTGCCTGGATGACTTGAGAGAGAGGTGAGGAACCACACATATATATACACACACACTATATTGCCAAAAGTATTGGCACACCCCCCTCTAATGAGCAGGTTTAACTACTTTAGTCATTTCCATGAGAACTAATCTTAATGTTTAAGCATATAATGATATTCTAGGGAATTGTGTGCTTCTAATTTTATAGCAAAAGTTTGGACTGGACCCTTTTCTATTCTGACAATGCCTCTGTGTATAAGGCAGGGTTCATAGAGAAATGTTTGATTCAGTCAGTGTGGAAGAACTTGACTGGTCTGCATAAAGCCAAGTCCTAATCCCATCTGAACACCTCAGGTGTTTCTTTAAATGCAAACACCAATGACTTGTGCATATGGGTACAGTCATTTTAGACACTTCCAAAACTGAAGCAACAGAGATGGAAATACAATTTTTAAATACATGAATTATGCTTCTATCTTTGTTGCTACAGTTTTGAAAGTGCCTTTTTTCTGTTCTAAAGAAGGGCGTGTCCCAATACTTTTGTCCATATAGTGTATGTGCAAGTCATTGGTGTTTGGTGGTGAGTTTTTGGCTCAAGGACTGCATTTAAAGTCACACCAGAGGTGTTCATCTTGGATTAGGATTAGGCTTTATGCAGACCAGTCAAGTTCTTCCACACTGACTGAATCAAACATTTCTCTATGATTTTTTGATCAAAGCATTGAGAAGTTATAATCAAAAATAGCCATTTTCCCATTTTCTTGACCACTAGGTGGCACTGCGCCGAAACACTGCAGATAGCAGGTCATGCTTGTTATAACACACACCAAGTTTGTTCTCAATATGCCATACCATTTTTCGCAGTTTTCGTAGAATTCGTTCGCATGTTAATCAAGAACGGTTGGACGAATAAACTTTTTGCCAGCATGGTCTGAGGATGATCTGAGCCAATTTTGGTGAAAATCAGACAAACCGTCTAGGACGAGTTCAAAAAAGTAGGTTTTACGAACAATTAAAAATAGCGAAGAAACTAAATCTTATGATTTTTACATTTTGGTGTCCATTTGGCTCGGCATGAGCCGAGGAATCCTTCCTTCTGTGCCTTAGGGTTCAAAAGTTATTAACATAAACAAAGTGAAATTTTGGACAAGTGGTAGAGAGTTTGAGTTAGAGACTCCAAACTTGCTACAGTTAATGTTGAGACTGTCCTCTATCTGTGTGCAAAGTTACACAACTTTCTTGCAAGCGGTTCTATGGGCTGCTATAGACTCAATAGCGGAGGAAGAAGAAGAAGAACGCCTGCGGTTTCAGTAGGTGCCTCCGCATCTTCGGTGCTTGGCCCCTAATAATAATAATTATCATCATCATCATAATTTGATAATAATAATTATAATCAAATAAAACAGTGTAAAAACACACACTATTAGACTCAAAAGGAACTAGAGATATGTCTTTTAAAAAAATATGAATATTAGTGGACTCTCTCGCTTCATTTGGTAGACATTTTTGTAGCATAATGGCTAAAAGAGTCATAGAGAACCACCAGATAGATGACCGTTTACAAAATATTCACATAGAAAGCTGTTATTTTAAACTGTAAAAATATTACAAAATATTAGTTGTTACTATATTTTTGATTATACAAATGCAACCTTGGTGAGCCTTGGCACCATAAATATCTACCACAGTCTTTGTAAAATACATATGATGTGTATACACTCATACAGTCTAGCCCTACTCTATAGCTTTGAGGTCTCTGAGATCTGAGCTTTGTGTTGTTGAGTCTGCAGGTAAATTAAACAGCATATTAGAACAGAAGACAGAATATGATGTCTGTCATGTAGAAGCCCGTACTGGGACTTGATACTGCTGTGTTTTATTTATGTGTGAGCTGTATATGATAGTTTCTCATACTAAACGACATAAAGCCCTGACAGCACATTTAACTTGTGGCATATTTCTGGATATTCAGCAGGAAATAATGCATGGGTAAGCTTGTGCATGTGAAAAAAGTGCTATTATATTATTGCTTAACAATGTTTTACTACACCTACATGGCTTTGGTTACATCAGAAGAAAAAAAGTCATTTTATAAGTTTAGAATGATTAAATAGCGAGAAATTAATCAGATTCATGTTCGATTTGCATGTCTTAGTATGTGTTATGAATGAATGTCAGATCTCTGTATTTTCTACTTTTTTCACTTCCCCATTCTCAATCATCTCTTACTTTTTCTCATTCTCTCATTGTATCTCTCTAGTCATCTATCATTCTCTCTCTCTCGATCTGTATTTCACTGCGGCGGTGGCAGATCAATATCTCCTGATGTTGGTCTATGAGCGTTGAGCCTCCTGTACTATAGCAGAGCTTAGACTAATTCACACCTCTGGAGCTTCTTCACAACACCAACTGGCTCGGCAAATTATTCATGACTCAGAGAAGTCGCGTTTTTTTTTATTTTTTGCTTGGATTGTTTGGAGGTTTTTTTGCCGATGTGACATTGTGAATGCGGCAGACATTCAGATGCTTTTGAGAAAAACAAGTATATTTTTTTTCTCAGGAATGCTTGATTCTGATTGGATAATCAGCACTTATATACACAATATCTAACAGGCTCAATATAGCATGTCTTCAGTTGGGTTAAATTACAAAACTTAATGTTACAGTTTAAAAGAATTGTAGAAACTGCTAACCAAGCGTCAGTATCATGTATGTTGAACTGAATAGCCTAGAGCTGGTTTATGTATGTTGATTTTGACATATGCCCGTTTAATTAAAATGCAGAAGATGTTCTCACCCATTTTAATAAGACACCAGGGTGCATTTGGCTTGCCCTTGAGTTTTACCTTGTATAAACAGCATATCTGCATAAATTAGCAGCACCACATGCTAAATATTGGTCGGAGTTGGAGCGTTTGCTGCTTAATCCATCACATCTGCCCTCGCATATCATTAGCTGGATGACTTCTTCAATATTTTCCAAAGATAACTTCTTTATCTAGGTCATACTGTGGGTCTTAAGAAGAACCTGTCAAATTTTGCTATGCACTAGACACATAATGATGAACTTGGTTCATCAGTTGATTGTTTGCTATTTTGTGTAACTGTATTTGGCTATTTCTAGTATAGGTTATCTAATTAGTATGGAAGCCCACCACTACACACTAAGTTTCCACCACTGAATAAAAAATAAAAAAAGATAATTGTGACTATTTATCTCACAATTCAGACTTTTTTCTCACAGTTGCATTATACAAACTCACAGTTCTGACTTTTTTAACTGAATTGTGATATAAACTCGCAATTGTGAGTCCTAAAGTTAGAATTGTGAGATATGAACTCGCAATTACGAGATATAAACACGTAAATCTGACTTTTTTTTCTGAGAATTGCTCAAAATTGGACTTTATCACTTTTTTTTTTTTAATATCTCACAGTTCTGAGGAAAAAAAAATCAAAATTGCATGTGCAAGAAAAAGTCAGAATTGCAAGATATAAACTTGCAATTGCAAGAAAAAAGTCAGAATTGCGAGATACAAACATGCATTTGCAAGAAAAAGGGAGAATTATAAGAAAAAAATCTGAATTGCGAGATAGAAACTGACTGTTCTCAGAATTGCTAAAAATTAGGGCTGTCAAATGATTAATCGCGATTAATCGCATCCAAAATAAAAGTTTATGTTTACATACTATATATTTGTGTACTGTGTATATTTATTATGTATATATAAATACGCACACATGCATGTATATATTAGGGAAAAATATTTTAGATTTATATCTAAAATATTTATATTTATTTATAATCTAAATTGTATACAGGTATAAATATATATACATATTGATATTTAGTTTTAATACATACATGTATGTGTATGTATTTATATGTACATAATAAATATACAAAGTAAACGCACATATAGTATGTAAACAAACTTTTATTTTGGATGCGATTAATCACGATTAATCGTTTGACAGACTTACTAAAAATTTGACTTTATAACTTGCAATTGCGAGTTTATATCTCGCTATTCTGAAAAAAAAAAGTCAGAATTGTGCGATATAAACTCGCAATTGCAAGAGAAAAGTCAGAATTGGTCGAAATTGGACTTTATAACTCGTAAATAAAAGTATATACAAACTTACATTTGCAAGAAAAAGTGAGAATTGTGAGAAAAAATCTGAATTGAGATATAAACTCGCAGTTGTAAGATATAAAGTGACTTTTTTCTCAGAATTGCACAAAATTGGAATTTATAACTTGTAATTATGTTTGTATCTCACAATTCTGAGAAAAAAAAAGTAAAAATTGCACGATACAAGCTTGTGTTTGTGAGAAAAAGTCAGAATTGTGCAATATAAACTCGCAATTGCAAGAAAAAAGTCAGAATTGCAAGATACACACTTGCATTTGCAAGAAAAAGTGAGAATTGCAAGTAAAAAAATCTGAATTGTGCAATATAAACTCGCAATTGCAAGAAAAAAGTCAGAATTGCAAGATACACACTTGCATTTGCAAGAAAAAGTGAGAATTGCAAGTAAAAAAATCTGAATTGTGCAATATAAACTCGTAATTGCAAGAAAAAAGTCAGAATTGCAAGATACACACTTGCATTTGCAAGAAAAAGTGAGAATTGCAAGTAAAAAAATCTGAATTGTGCAATATAAACTCGCAATTGCAAGAAAAAAGTCAGAATTGCAAGATACACACTTGCATTTGCAAGAAAAAGTGAGAATTGCAAGTAAAAAAATCTGAATTGTGCAATATAAACTCGTAATTGCAAGAAAAAAGTCAGAATTGCAAGATACACACTTGCATTTGCAAGAAAAAGTGAGAATTGCAAGTAAAAAAATCTGAATTGTGCAATATAAACTCGTAATTGCAAGAAAAAAGTCAGAATTGCAAGATACACACTTCCATTTGCAAGAAAAAGTGAGAATTGCAAGTAAAAAAATCTGAATTGTGCAATATAAACTCGTAATTGCAAGAAAAAAGTCAGAATTGCAAGATACACACTTGCATTTGCAAGAAAAAGTGAGAATTGCAAGTAAAAAAATCTGAATTGTGCAATATAAACTCGCAATTGCAAGAAAAAAGTCAGAATTGCAAGATACACACTTCCATTTGCAAGAAAAAGTCAGAATTGCAAGAAAATTCAGAACTGTGAGATATTAACTTGCAATTGCGAGATATAAACTGACTTTTTCTCAGAATTGCTGGACTTTATAACATGTAATTGTGAGTTTATATCTCACTATTCTGAGAAAACAAGTCAGAATTGCAAGAAAAGTCAGGATTGTAAGATACAAACTTGCATTTGTGAGGAAAACAGATCTTTTTAAATTCTGTAAATTTTAAAGTAAAAAAAAAAAAAAAAAATTAAATAATAAAAAAAAATATTTTTACAGTGTATATAAACCTAATTTAAGAGTATAAAGGTGTTTTTGCAATATTTTAACGGCACTGTTTTCATGACGTGCTGCTTATTCATGTAATACAGTGATGTGAATCATCCTAAATTAATTAAATTCAGCTTATCTGATATTGTCATCATGTAACTTACAATTGTACTTTACACGCTGCAATAAGTAAATATTTATTTTGTATATATTTTAATTCATATTCTTATTTAGTGTTTTTGTTTTGTTTCCAAGGTAATACATTATAAAAATACTGTAAACAAGATAAATTAATTTGAGAAGCAACATACTTCATTATATTTTGAAATTGTGTATTTTGTCTTTCTTTGGCAGATTTTTACTTTGTTTTTACACTTGTTTTTACTTTTTTATACTTAAGTGAAAAATGTGCCAGTGAATTTTGACAAAATACACTTGCATTAAAGATACATTCATGTAAAACTGGCCTTGATAGCTTTTACAGTGATGAAGGATTGTTTTCAATTTACAATATCAAAAAACTTGTTCAAACAAGTCCAAAAAAAGCCAAATTAAAAACTTAAGAAGTCATTTTTGCAGTGCAAATGTGCTTTGAATGAAAGAAAAATTGCATTCTAGATCATAAACATCTGCTGAATGTTCATCAAACATACAAGGATCATTTTAGCAAGATTACAAATCAAAAAAGACTATAATGTACATTATATCTTCCAGATGAAAATGCAGAAAGTGGACATACAGCAACATATTTGAGCTCAACTAGGTTCAATCCTACTAAAAGCTGCAACATCCTCGCTCATTTGGATTTCAACTGGCCAAAAAATTCTTTCATGAATACATTACCAGTCTTCATTCGAAGATGGAAAGAAATGCAGTGTGTTTGTTTTGAGGCGCAGTGCAAATTGTCACCTAAAATGCAAATGAAACAAGTTATTCTTTATGTAATTTGGGGAAGTTTGATAACTCCTGGCACTGTTTATGCAACTGGTTGCTGCATTTTAAATGCAAATGAGGTGACTAGTAATTGGTAAGCGCTTCTGTTATGCTTTATATGAGAATAAAATTGGCCAGGACGTTTGGAAAGCCACCAGAATGACTTTTGTTGTGATTTCTACACGCCGCTGCGGTACAGTGTTGGCCGCGTGTCACAGTTTGCTATATTTTTGTTGTTCCAGAAACACTCCTTCATCTCATTGATAGTACTACAAATCAGTTTGAGTTAAGACCGGCGAGAGATGGCGGAGGACAAATCGAGTGAGAAAGTGTCACATTAACACAAAGGAGTGAGAAAGTCAGCGAGGGAGATGTCATGTTTTGTGGATGTAGATTAAATTGGACGATCCTGACTTGGCTCTGCTAGAACAGTGATTGGCTTGTGAAATCGCACCAGCGTTTCTTCGCTAAAAAACCTCGTAATGGTGTAAGGAGACACAAATGAGCTCTCACACGCTCCCCATCTGGTGCTCTGCCTCGAGCTGCGGGCCTGTAAATTAACACGCGTCTCTCGCAGTGTTATTTCGTCCTGTTTTCAGGCGTCGTGAAGGAAAGATTCATCAGTTTGTTTTGAACATTTTCACCAAAGCGTTCTCAGCTCAAGCGTGTTTAACGGGCTAGAGATCCCTCAGGTGTAATTTGGCTGGACTGTAATGGAGTCCATCTTGTCAAGGTTTGGAAAAGCTCTGGCTAATGCACAAGATGTAAACATGCTTAAACTCCCCATTGATTGAGATATGTTCCTGTTAATATTCGCCTACTCTCTTTCTTTAATCCGTCTGTCCCACCTGCTCTTTTCTTTATTCTATTTCAGTCATGTTTAAATAGGCTAGTTTAGGTCTACGATTTGAGTAGACTAAGATCTAGCAGTGTTTCTAGTCTAACTGTATGATTGTATGTAATATGAATACTGAACGCAAGTGTTGTATTGTTCTGTCACATTTTTATTCATAAAGTTTATAAATAGAACGTTGTTTATGATTAAATTATCACAGTGAGCACAAACAGCTGAGACCTACATATTATGTATAATAGAAATATCATTTATGCATTTTTTTTTTTTTTTTGCTGTGTTGTTAAAGACACTTTGAAATGTGCTAAATTAAATATTGCGGTGGTGCTTTAAAAGACCATTTATAGATGTGTGTGTGTGTGTGTGTGTGTATATAGAGAGAGAGAGAGAGAGAGAGAGGTCAGTAAGAGTTACATAATATGTGACCCTGGACCACAAAACCAACTGAATATATAAGCTTTTCATTGATGTATGGATTGTTAGGATAGGACAATATTTGCCAGAGATACAACTATTTAAAAATCTGAAAAATTCAAAATTCTAAATATTGGGAAAATTGCCTTTAAAGTTGTCCAAATAAAGTTATTAGCAGTGCATATTACTAATCAGACATTAAGTTTTGATATATTTACAGTAGGAAATTTACTAAATATCTTCATGGAACATAATCTTTACTTAATATCCTAATGATTTTTGGCATAAAAGAAAATTTTATAATTTTGACCCGTACAATGTATTTTTGGCTATTGCTACAAATATACCTATGCTACTTAAGACTGGTTTTGTAGGTTTTTTGTATAATGGTTTTTTAAATAAATGCAAAAGCACATACCTCACTGTAACAGGGTACTCAACCCAAAATACAAAATAAATACTGTTTTAAATATAATGATTATTGTTTTTGTTGTATTTTGATCAAATAAATGCAGTCTTATTTATTGGTAACACTTTACAATAAGGTTGATTGGTTGTCATTAGTTAAGTGCATTAGCTAACATGACTTAAGATTGAACAATACTTCTATAGCATTTATTAATCGTGGTGTTTATTTCATCATTTATTAATGCATTTTTAAAATCACAGGTTGTGTTTGCTAACATTAGTTAACGCACTGTGAACTAACATGAACTACCAGTTAACAACTGTATTTTAACTACCATTAACAAAGATTAATAGTGTAATAAATATATTTTCCATCATTCATGTTAATACATTGCTTATTGTAAAGTGTTACGTATTTTTTACCACCAAGTCTGCATTTATTTGATCAGTAAAAACAGTAATATTCTGAAATATTACAATTTAAAATAACTATTTTGTATTTGAATAAATTTATTTATGTGATGTAAAGCTGAATTTTTATATTTCTGATTTATTCCCCCCAAGATTCAGATGAGTTGAAACAGCATTCATTTAAAATGGACATTTTTTGTAAGAGTGTAAATGTCTTTACTGTCACTTTTGGTCAATTTAATGCATCCTTTTTGAGTTTCTTAAAAAAATATATATAAATAAATAAATAAACCCTGACCCCAGACAGTACTGTGTATTGTATGTATAATCATCAAGAAATCAGTATTTGCCTTTTTATTAATTAATTTTTCAGATTCATCAGTACATAATATTATATGTGGGTTTATTAAATTGATCTTTGATTTATACATCAATATATAATTTGTTCTGCAACCTTCTTTTCAGTTGAAGTCAAATTCTCTCAGTCAAATTTTGATTAATAAAATCAAGACTTGCTGTATTTTACTGTAAAAAAAATATGGTAGCAATGTTTTATGGTTTGGATCATAAAACTACGTGCAATGTCCAATACAGTTTTTCACCGTATATAGTAGGGGAACTTAGCGTTAACCATTTAACAGGTTTTTACTGTGGCATTTTTACAGTATTTTACTGTTAAATTCACTGTCATTTTTACAGTGTGTGGCCTAAAAGCCTCAAAGGCATCAGGGTTGAAGTGGAGAAAACAAAGTTTTATTCGCCCGCAGGCATCTTCCTATTCTTTTCTCCTCTTCTTATCGCTAGGAAAAGTAGTAAAGACTTGCATCACTTCTCTTGTTGCCCTTTGATTGAAAATTACAACCAAAAGCACAATGCACAATGTGGCATCGTATCAGTATTTTATTTTACAAGTTGTATTGTGGTAAAAATAGCAACAGGTAGCATCTGTAGCTCACTGAGTGCAGCCATTTCACTCATAGTTCAAATATGTCTAAAACGATGTAGGTTTTTTGAAATAACGTAAATGTTTTATGGGTTTTCTACTACGTTACAGTAAGATACACAGGTGAAGTCCTGCGATCAGTGTCTCTGACCCCCCAAAGCACCTGCCTTCTCCAACCCAAACAACTCATTTCTGTCATTTCTGCAACTAGAGGAGAAAACATGACAGTCTGCTGATGGTTTAGTGTTGTAGTAAATGGGCTGTTATATAGTCACTAGCTCTTCCCCTCAGGTCAGAAAGAAACACCAGTACCGCATGAGAGGAAAGCCAGGGGTGAGGACCCATCAGACCACGAGCTGTTGGTTTTGGGGTCGTAGGGGTCGACGCTGAGGTCAGGAGAGTCTGAGGTCAGGCGGCCTGCAGCGTTGTCTACTCAGTCTGAGTGGCGTTTAAAAATATCCCGTCAGACCTCGGTGTCAAAGCAGTTCAGCGATAGCCTGTCCAGACCTCTGACGCAGCACATGTCCTCAGGCCATCCACAACGAGGTCACGGGATGATGACATCACATCCTCAGCAGAAAATGGGTCAACTGCCAGAACGCAGAAGACAATGGGACGTGTTACACCCTCTGATGTGTTGATTATTGATGTAGGTTGAGGAAACGCGTCGCTTGAGTTATTAGTGATTGTGTCATGAAAAAGCTTGGTGATTATGCAGTTTTGTATCAGTATGCCACATATTAAGCCCAATAAATGCATCGAATATGTGCATCTAAATGGAAACTAGAGTGGGCCATTAATTGTTGATTCACTCACTGTCAGCAAATTAGTCTAATCAATCACAGGGCCACATGAAATTCGACTACTTGAAACAGACCATTCGGTAGTGTCACAAAACAGCAGATGATTGTTTAAAGGCATTGCATTTGAATGGTTGCAATGGTTTTTGTTGAGACAACCATGTTTTAAATGCCTAGTTTTAAAAATTAATAATTAATATATACCACAGCAGCAAAACTAATACATATACCATTGTTTGAAAGTTTGAGGTCTGTAAGATTTTTGTTTTTAAAAGAAGACTTTTACGCTCACCAAGGCTACAATTATTTATTCCTGTGATGCAAAGCTGAATTTTCAGCATCATTACTCCAGTCTTCAGTGTCAAATGATCCTTCAGAAATCATTCTAATATGCTAATTTGCTGCTTAAGAAACTTTTCTGATTATCCAAGTTAAAAACATATATTTTTAATGTTTATATTTCTTTATATATCTAAGGATTTTTCAAACAATAGAAAGCTCAAAAACAGTATTTATTTAAAAACATAATAATTATAATTGCATTTTAATCTTTGCTAACAGTTTTGATTAATGCAATACATCCTTGCTAAATAAGGTTACTTGATATATTAATGCATATAAAATTCAATAATTAATATAATTATATATATATATATATATATATATATATACACTACCGTTCAAAAGTTTGGGGTCAGTAAAACTTGCAATTTTTTTTGAATGAAGTCAAGGCTGCATTTATTTTATCAAAAATACGGAAAATAAACTGTAATATTACAAAATGTTATTACAATAGAAAATAATGGTTTTTATTTTCATATACTTTAAAATATAATTTATTGCTGTGATGCAATGCTGATTTTTCATCAGCTGTTTCCCAGGCTTAAGTGTCACATGATCTCTCAGAAATCATTGTGATATTCTGAATTATTAGTAGAATTATCAGTTTTGGAAACAGTTGTGCCGCCAATGTTTTTTTTTTTTGAACCTGTATTTTTTTCTTTCAAGAACAACATTTATTCAAACTATAAATCTTTTCTTTATATATATATAAATCTTTTATTTATATATATATATATATATATATATATATATATATATATAATTCAATAAAAAAATATGTACACCATTGTTTAAAACGTTTGGGGACTGTACAGTGTTTTTTTTTTATAATTATTTTGAAAGAAGATTTTTATGCTCACCAAAGCTGCAATTATTTGTTCAAAAAAATGTAGTAAAAACAGTAATATTGTGAAATATTATTACAATTTATAATAACAGTTTTCTATTTCAATATATTTCAAATTGTAATTTATTCGTGTGATACAAAGCTGAATTTTCAGCATCATTACTCAGTCTTCAGTGTCACATGATCCTTCAGGAATCATTCTAATATGCTGATTTGCTGCAAAAGAAACATTTCAGTTTATTCATGTTAAAAATACATGTTTTTATGTTCACATATCTTTTTTTAAAGATTCGTTAAACAATAGAAAGTTCAAAAGAACAGTATTTATGAGTTTTTATTGACACTTTTAATTAATGCAATATATCCTTGTTTAATAAGAATATTAATTTCTTTCCAAAGAAAGTGTCATTTTTTATTTTTATTTTTTATTTACCTCCCATCAAATGTTTCCGCCAATTAAAACGATACGCAGTTTGTGTGGAAGCAATTTGATGAGTGTTTACCCACTTTACTGATTGTTTTCGTGTAAAAGCATGTTGTTGTTGTTGTTGTTGTAATAATGGCCATTTTAATCATGTTAATGATAATGCTATATAATATCCAGTGTGATTTGACTTAACAGGAGTGCATTTCTGTTTTAAAAGCCTTACTGATGGGGGAGATGCATGAACCGGCACAGGTTGAGAAACACAGAGTTAGGAGCTCAAAAATACCTCAAAAATAATGAGGTTGAAGAAGCAGCCAGTGAGACAGGAAGCTAACTGTGTGAAACGTATCACACCAGGAGCTGTCAGCGGTGAGACAGCAGCGCCTGCAGACCGCCCAGTCACTGCTCTCGGGAGGTTTCTAGTAAACATTTTCCACTGGATTATCTGCTTCCCAAACCGTTCTGTGGCCGTCTGGATCTAACTGGATTACTGAATGTCTCTGTGAAGACAGCAATCATGTCAAGCGTCTGCTCCACTTAACAAAGCCTAGTGACCCATGAGACCCAAGTGTCCGACTGTGTCCATTAACGAGTGACCCAGAGTGTTTAGGTCTCTTATTAGATTTAGGCTGTTATTATGTATCCAAACATGCATTATATGCAAGCATAACACACATGGAGTAAGCCTGGATTGCGACTCTGTGTGTGATATTCTTAGGACTCTGTGCGCTTGTATCTTCCGGCAGAATGTTTATGTCTGTTTCCTCGCGCAGACAGAGAGAGATTAATGTGTATTTGAATAATTTCTGCATGAATGGCCTATTGTAAATTAGATTTTACTGTGCCATAACGACCTGCTGGAGAATCAGAGCTCGGCTCGTACCGTTGGCTGAACGCCAGTCTTGAGTGCCGGCAATAATTTTCTTTCATGTCCTCCCAGTTAGTTTGAAAAATAAGCCTTTCTACACAACCTTTTTTTTTCTGCGATGGGTAGTTACTGTATTTCATGGGCTCTATAGTTGAATCTAATGTAATCTAGTGCAGTGATTTTAGAGTTATCACTATACTTAAATGTCAGTATTGATATTGGGTTTCTCAATTGCAATTTCAATATCACAGCAAAGCTTAATACGTAATACTAAGACTATTGAACACACTCTTCTTTTAAAAAAATAATAATAATAATATACGTATATGTATATAATTTCTATTTATTATAAGTATTTTATATATATATATATATATATATATATATATATATATATATATATATATATATATATACTGCTTCATGCTGAAGTAATCATTGTAGAATATATATTCTGTAATATAATTGATATATTTTAATATACCTTACACACACACACGCACACAAACAGTATATTAAAATGTATAAAAATAATATATATATATATATATATATATATTCATTTGTATAGTGATATTTAATGTATTATATAACGTATTACATATATATATATATGAATTATATATTTTTTTGAATATATAAATATTTTGCTTAATTGTATGTGTGTGTGTGTATATATATAACAATTATATATTTCTATAATACATTTATATTTTCTTTTATTTGTAAAATAAATAAATCTATATTTCATTGATATACTTTATAATATTAATAAATATATAATAAATACACTACAATTAAAGTATAATTATTTTTAAATGTAAGCCATATGCAATATAATTTTGATTTATTATAAATATTATGTATATAAACATTTGTTTATACATACTGCTTCATGCTGAAGTAATATGTAATCTGTAATATAATATATAATTGATATATTTTAATATACCATCTGTGATTGTGCATGTGTGTCTACAAGCATACAAATATTATATTAGAATATATAAAATAAATATGACCTATTTAATATGTGTTATCATTTGTATAGTGCTATTTAAGTAATTATACAATACAATATACAATATTTTCTGTATAGGAGCCTCTGTGTTTTTATTTATTTATTTTAATATATATATATATATGTGTATGTGTGTGTGTGTGTGTGTGTGTGTGTGTGTGTGTGTGACCTTGGACCACAAAACCAGTCTTAAGTTGCAAGTAAACCCAAAAATCATTAGGGTATTAAGTAGAGATCATGTTCCATGAAGATATTTTGTCAATTTCCTACCATAAATATATCAAAACTTAATTTTAGTAATATGCATTGCTAAGAACTTCATTTGGACAAATTTAAAGGCGATTTTGTCAGTATTTCGATTTTTTTTGCACTTCCAGATCATAGATTTTCATATGGTTGTATCTCAGCCAAATATGTTCTGTTTTGTTTTTGTTTTTTTTTTTTTGGTTTATGTTAGTTTTATCTTGATATATATTTACATTTGTGTCTTTGTCCTCTAGGTTTGCTAAAATTGAAATCAGCTCATCCAAACCAATCATCCCGTTCCGCGAGACAGTGATCCGACCTCCCAAAGTGGACATGGTGAACGAGGACTTAGGAAAACAGCAGAAGGTTGCAGTGATTCACCAGGTCAAGGAGGAACAAACGAAGTATCCCGAAGGTGTCCAGGTGGATTCCACGGGTCTGGTCACGCTCACCACCCCTAACAAGATGGCCACAGTCGGGGTGCGGGCTATTCCTCTTCCTGAGGAAGTCACCCGCCTTCTGGAGGACAATGTGGAGCTCATTCGCACAATGGAGCAGCTCAGCCTGTTCGCCTGGGAGGGCAAGACTCTGGACATCAACCAGAAAATCCTGGAGAACATCCAGGATTTCAAGGTGAAGTTGGAGAGCAACCTGCAAGGCCGCAAATGGAGAGGAGCCGTGGAGCGTATCTGGGCATTTGGTCCACGCCGCTGTGGGCCAAACATTCTCCTCAACAACGTTGATGGCTACCGGAGACCCTCTGTGTGGCAGTGTCTGGAACGAGAGAAGGAAACCGAAAGGGCTGAGATCAGGGACTTTGACAACAGCATTGCGAGTGGCTTCCAGTTGGCCACGCTTTCTGGTCCCTTGTGTGAGGAACCTTTGATGGGGGTTTGCTTCTCTGTGGAGAGCTGGGACATGAAGCTTTCTGCACCTCTAGCTCAGCAAGACTCAATCGATGAGGATTCCCAACCTGCAGAGCCGAATAATGACAACAAAAGTGAGAGTTCTGACATTCGTGAGACGAACGGCTCATCGGCGAGCAGCTCTAACCGAAGCAGGAGCAGAGCGGAGGCCGCTGGGAGTTCAGTGGACTGTTATGGGCCGTTCTCAGGGCAGCTCATCGCTGCTATGAAGGAGGCCTGCAGATTCGCCTTCCAAGCTAAACCTCAGCGTCTGATGGCTGCCATGTATACGTGTGAAATCATGGCCACTGCTGAGGTCCTGGGTAAGCAGGAGTTTATTCAGTCTCTAGCAAAACATTTGATTGACTCAGTCCAGATGTCTATCTTTATCCACCTTATTTTTCCCCTAAGAGCGGGTCTGGTTTCCGGTCTCATCCGGGTCCAGCTATATTTAGCTGTACAAAACAAATCATTTTGCTGCTTGATATTCTAAATTGGTGTTGTTTTACCATATTATTTTACTGTATTATCTTAATTTTGAACACACTGGTTTGTAGTGCAAACATTTTTTTCATGTTTTTTCCAAGTTTTGTTATTTCACTACAGCGGCTAATGAACCGAAAGTCTTGCCCATAGGGTTACTTCCGCATTGAAGAATAAGGTGGATAAAAGACCCAAAATGTCAGTCCATGGCTTTGATTCCCTTAAGAATTGTAAGACTAAACAAATCATGGAGCCACACTGCAAAAAAAGGACTTGAATAAATTTAAATTAGTCAAAAAACTAAAATATTATTTTAGTATTATTTAAATAATATTAAAGTTTGTATACATTTTTTATTATTATTTATATATTTTTTGTTTGTAATTTAAATTTCAATTTGCATAATATTTTTGTTTCTCATTTTGTTATTAATTTTTTATATTTCGATTTTTATAGTTTTAGTCATTTTAGTACTTCAAGATCAACTTCAAGAGGCAACATTTAACATTTCTGGACTTTTGTTGTCAACATTTCTATACAGTTTTCATCTAAGATTTAAATTTTATATTAAATCAGTGTTATTTCAGTTAATGAAAACCATTTTTAATAGCTTCAAAAATATATATTTTTAACTATTTTACACTATTTTTTAAATCTAGTTTTATTTTTAGGTAACAATAACCACATTGTTTCCAGTTAAAATATGTGACCCTGGACCACAAAACCAGTCATAAGTAGCGCGGGTATATTTGTAGCAATAGCCAATAGCCAATTTTGGGGTTAAAATTATATATATATATATATATACACTACCGTTCAAAAGTTTGGGGTCAGTAAGACTTGCAATTTTTTTTTAATGAAGTCAAGGATGCATTTATTTTATCAAAAATACAGAAAATAAACTGTAATATTACAAAATGTTATTACAATAGAAAATAATGGTTTTTATTTTCATATACTTTAAAATATAATTTATTCCTGTGATGCAATGCTGATTTTTCATCAGCTGTTACTCAGTTTCACAGGCTTAAGTGTCACATGATCTCTCAGAAATCATTCTGATATTCTGAATTATTAGTAGAATTATCAGTTTTGGAAACAGTTGTGCCGCCAAGGTTTTTTTTTTGTTTTTTTTTTAACCCTGTATTTTTTTCTTTCAAGAACAACATTTATTCAAACTATAAATCTTTTCTAACAATGTAAATCTATTATGTAACTTTTTATTAATGTAACAATTTATTCATTTCTTTCAAAAAAAAAGACCCCAAACTTTTGAACGGTAGTGTGTGTATATATATATATATATATATATATATATATATATAAGATAACAATTATGCCAAAAATCATAAGGATATTAGGTAAAGATCATGTTCCATGAAGATATTTAGTAAATTTACCGTAAAAATATAAACATTTAATTTTTGTTTAGTAATATGCATTGCTAAGAATTTAATTTGGACAACTTTAAAGGCAATTTTCTCAATATTTAGATTTTTTTTTTTTTGATCATTTTTTTGAGCCACTCACAAAAAAAGGACTTAAATACATTTAAATTAGTCAAAAAACAAAAAAAAAGTTAGATTTCTGTCAGTGTTATTTTAGTATTATTCAAATACTCTTGAAGTTTTTAAAATGATTTATAATTTTTTCGATTTTTAGTTTGTGTCGAGTTGTTTCGATTTATTTCAATTTTAGTTTTAGTGATTTTTAGTAAGGCAACATTTCAATTTTTTGGACTTTTGTTGTCAGTATTTCTAAACATTTTGTTTTTTTAAGTTTAAGTTTTTCATTTAAGATTTACATTTTATATTAAATCACTGTTTTTCAATGAATGAAAACCATTTTTAATAGCTTCAAAAATTGTCCAGGGTCACACATCTTAAAATCCTTTAAACTATGCATTTGAGAAGTAACACAGTATAAGATATCAAGGATAGTTTTCTGTAAATGTATCTCTAATACAAATGTATTTTATACAACTGCACCGTATTTTTATTTTTCACCTAAAGTATAAAAAAGTTTCAACCTAGCCAGTGCTGTAATACAAAATACATCTAATTTCAAGGTCCAGTCGATGAAATCTAGTCTTAATATCTCATGTAGTGTTACTTCTCAAGCAACAGATCTTGTTTTCAAGGTTTTTAGAAATTTTTCAACTGGAAAACAAGACAAAAATGCGTTAAGAATATGCTACTTTATGCAATGCAGCTTTGAGATTATCTGTTTGCTAGTTTACTGTCTAAAAGTGGATTTGCCATCATTGCATAAATACATTTATGTATATATGTATACATTTTTTGTCCAGTTACCTAATATAATTTTCAGCTGAATAGAAGATTGTGATTCATTCATTTAAACAATTAGCTTTTGAAAAAAAAAAAAAAAATTGACTATTTCATTGGGTATTTGTTGTCTCTTTAGGAAAACTAAAACTCAGAAGGGCCATTTAAAGATATAGTTCACCCCAAAATGAAAATCAGTCCTGATTTATTCACTCTCATGTCATTCCAAACCCAGTGGAAATCAGTGAATAATGACCTACATTTTGGTGCATTTTCTCCACAAAACTATCGTATGACTCGGAATATACGAGTCATATGAAACTTTTATGGTACTTTTATGCCTCTTCTGCGTCAGTTTTGACTTTTGACAGTCCCGGTCGTCATTCACTTTCATTAAATTGAAAGAAGTGACCATTATAGTCATCAAAAATCAACCTTTCGTGCTCCATTGAAGAAGGAAAGTCACAAAGGTTTGGAACGACATGAGAGTGAGTAAATGATGACAGAATTTTCATTTTTGGCCATTTTAGTGTTGCTTTAAACCTTCCCAATCAGTAAAGCACATGCCAGTCAACCTGTATCTTAAATAAATCCACAGTGTCTGACATGGAGAGAAAAAAGGGCCATATACCGTGCAAAGAGGAAATAGTTCTCCAAGGTTCTTGATTGAAAGCTGATGTGAAACAGCCATGTACTGGTGTGATGTCGTCATTGCACCAGGTTTCAGAACAAAAGCTAAATTGTCTGGCTGACATGCCTGTGTGAAACGAACCCAGTTGACAGGGTAAGAGAATCCTGCCCCACGAGAACCAGAACCTCTGAGAAAAACAGTCGGCTGGGGCCAAAGGGGAGAAAATACGTAAATATTTTAACAAATGGTGCAAATTACCTTCCCGATCGGGGAAAAAAAAGTTCGGAATCTGTAAATGAAGCGCAGACGTTTTGTTTCCGTAACTGCATTGAGAGCAAAAGTATTTGGGAGCGCAGCTGGAGTGTATTATGGAAGATAATGGTTCTGAATATAAAATACATAAACTTCTTTTCTCACTGGCAGGATGTTTTCCATATCCACATAACTAGGTCACACTGTTGATATCCAGGTGTATGTATTACAGATGTTTCCAGATGAGATAAACGTCTTACACGTATACATTTAAGCTCTTAAAGGGCCTCTTAAACGTGCTGCGCTTTTGAAGCAGGTAAATGTTTTTACTGAAGCCAATTTGCAATGTTAGTTAAACAAAAACAAAATGTGTGCTTATGTGTGTTAGTAATTGTAATAAATGTAAATCTGAATCTAAATATTTATTTAGAAATCTGAATATGTAGTTATAAGTATACATCTAATACATAATTATAATATATAAATGTAAAACTAAATATATAATAAGTCTGAAAATATAAATGTAAGTTTTTAAATCTGAATATATATATATATATATATATATATATATATATATATATATATATACTGTGTGTATATATTAAGGACAAATATGTTTGATTTAGATATAAAACACTTATATTTATTTATATTTATTATGTGTGTGTGTGTGTGTGTGTGTGTGTGTGTGTGTGTGTGTGTGTGTGTGTGTGTGTATGTGTATATATAAATATGTGTGTGTGTGTGTGTGTGTGTGTGTGTGTTTAAATATATACCTGTATGTGTGTGTATTTTATTATATACATACATAATAAATATACACAGTACACATTTTGTATTTTTTTATTATTTATTTTTTATGTTTTAATATTCCTATATTTAAAATTTGAGTAATTTTAGTACTTGTGTAGACAACATTTAAATTATTATTTTTTTTTTTTTACTTGTGTTCTCAACATTTTTAAACATTTAAGTTTTTCATCTAAGATTTATATTTTATATTAAATCAGATTTATTTTAATTAAGGAAAACAAATATAAATCAACATAAAATACATCATGTATAGAAGGTTATAGTTCTGAATGTATAAAAGTAAATCATGATTATTTTGCTTACCCCACTGGCAGATTATTTAGCTTGTTTCAAGCAAAAACTCACTTAATTTTAACTTCTTTTTTTTTCTGAAAACAATATAATTTTTACTTGTCTAGAAAATCCTTTTTGATTGAAGAATTTTTAGATATTTTGGCTGGAAACAAGACAAGCATTTTTTGCAGTGTGTGATACAAAGCTGAATTTTCAGCATCATTACTCCAGTCTTCAGTGTCACATGATCCTTCAGAAATCATTCTAATGTGCTGATTTATTATCAATGTTGAAAACAGTTGTGCTGATAGATGAATGCTGATAGATGTGCTGAAGATAAATCTTCTTTTTAAATAAGTAAGTACTGGTGTTTCTAATTAGGCTAAGGGGTGGTATTTTAGCGAGTTTGAAGTAAAAGTATTTGATGGATGTATAATATGTGTCAAAAGCATTCACTCAGTATCACTATCCCATTTTCATCAAAATGGCTTGTAGCTGGTTTTTGCATCTGAACTCTTTATATATATATTAGGGCTGTCAAACGATTAATCGCGATTAATCACATCCAAAATAAAAGTTTATGTTTACATACTATATGTGTGTTTACTTTGTATATTTATTATGTACATATAAATACACACACATACATGTATATATTAAAACAAAATATTTATATGTATATATATTTATACCTGTATACAATTTAGATTATAAATAAATATATATATATTATATATAAATCTAAAATATTTTTCCTTAATATATACATGCATGTGTTTGTATTTATGTATACATAATAAATATACACAGTACACAAATTATGTAAACATAAACTTTTATTTTGGATGCGATTAATCGTTTGACAGCACTAATATATATATATATATATATATGATCCACCAATAACATTACAGCATCCAGCTGTAAGAAACAGCCACAATAATCTACAACACAGCCAACCTGTGACCTCCATCATTAAAATCACTCTCATTACAATTAAACAGGCTGTTTTTGCTACTGGTCCTTTAGGACTTCTATATATAAATGACCTCCAGGTACTGGTAAAGTTCAGCAACACGGCCAACTTTAATACTGAGTAGGTGTTGATGCATCAGCATAGATGGTCATATGTTAATGTAATCATAGATTTCTGATTGAGGCATTTTCACTGCTTAGTTTCACTAAACTAAACTAAACAGAAAGAAGCTTTGCGTTGTGAATGTTGGAGTATGTCTACGTAGTCCATCAATCTCTTTTAAGAGCAAGGAAAATCCTGTTTTCCACTATACATCCCTTTTAACTGTCGAGTCAATAACAGTTTTATACAAGATAGTAACAGAGGTGAGCGTTCATGGCCCAGATGTACAGAGGTCGTGACCTTCTATAGATGTCTGTCATCGAGTATTATTGCGAGAGCTTCACGCTCGTCTGCGGTGTTAACAGGTCGATGGTCTCTGGGGCCGAACTGTAAGATACACAGACACTGAGTTTCTTTCCCCGTCACTTCCATGTATTCACCCGCCGGTGTGTGTGGATCAGCCGCTGTTTGTGTTAGTTAAAGGAGAAGGATGTCCGCAACAGATGAACTTTAACAGACATCTGATTGCGTGTGAGTTTCTGCCTCGTGATGATGGATTTTGTGTTTGTGTGTGTGTTTTCAGGTCATGTTTAATCTCTTTTCTATGAGTTTGACCGACATAAATGTTGTGGATAATATGCATTGTATTGTTTGTTTACTTTTGTACCAGTGTTGTTATTGTTAATTAAAGCTAAAACCAGTAAAAATCGTATTTAGCAATTGAAATAATTTAATAAAATTTAAGTAATCAATAAAGAACCTAAACCTAAAAAAAAACGTAATGAGAATTTAAAGTGTTTGCCTTGGCAACTAAACGAAATAAGTTGAAGTACTAAAATAAAACTGGTAATGAATTAATTAATTATAAATGGAAATATATGATACAATTGTAAAATATATATGTACATATATTACACACATATAAATGTATGTAATAGTATGTATTGCACAAAAAAAAAGCAAATGCTAAAATCAGTGTTAGGGAAAGTTACTTTTAAAAGTAATGTATTACAATATTGCGTTACTCCCTAAAAAAGTTACTTTTTATGGAAAGTAATGTGTTACATTACTTTTCCGTTACTTTTTAAATCTGGGCGGGGCTCGCTTGTTTGTTTTTAAAATAAAAAGTTAGATTTTTATAAAATGTAAAAACCCTTTCACACCAAAAAGTGAAATAAATAAGCCTATGGCTGAAGGAAAAGAAAATTCACATCTGTACAGTAGAACTGTAGGAGAAGGAAGTTCAACACTCTTTGGCAATGAAAATAATGAAGCACAAAATGTTAGATCATCTAAAGTAAGTTTTGCTAATTAGTATGGTTGAATTGGATCAATAAAAGTCACAGACACTGATTAATAAAATGGGATTAAATACATAAAGGAAACAAAAAGTAACTGGCATTACTTTTTTGAAAATGTAACACAGTTTCTTGTACTCTGAAAAAGTAATCTGATTACATAACTCGCGTTACTTGTAATGCGTTACCCCCAAATGTTATAAAAAACATTTATAAAGCTAATATAAAAAATACATATGAAAATGTGAAAAATGCATAACAGAATTGCTGAATTGCCCAGAAGTGCTGGGCAACGATTAATCACATCCAAAATAAAAAAAATTGTTTACATAATTTATGTGTGTGTACTGTGTATATATAAATACACATGCATGCGTTATTATACTTAAGAACAGTTTTATTTTTATATAATAAATGTATTTATATATAATATAAATTTAATGAATATAAATATATATAAATATATATATATATATATATATATATATATATATATATATATTATATAAGTTAACATATATATAAGTTAACAATTAATTTGGTAATTGAGTAATCTGTTGATTATTTTGTTGATAAATCGAGTAATTATTTTATTTTGAGTATTTCTTTTTGTTTGTAGTAATAAAAAAAAGACCTAAGTGAACAATAGCCTTTAATATGACTTGCAAGTGTTTTTACATTTACTGTGCAATCCAATCCTTGTTTAATATTGACTAAACAACATTTTATTAAAATGTCAACATAATCTTTAATATTTGGCAATTTCTTTATGAAAGAAAAGAAACTACAGCCACTGTAATTTATTGAATATGTGGACATCAATAGTGTAAACAGTTTGTGTTGTTAGTAGCATTTACTGTGAACGCAGTCGCTCTGAGATGCATGTACATAACCTACACGCATGTACAATCGAGGAATCATTGCAGCCCTAAATTAACTAAAAGGTATATAGAAAATAATGATAAAACATTACTAAGAACAGAATTACTAAAGCTTAAACTATTAAAATAAAACCTGAAAATCTCAAATCTAATTCAAAATATTAATAAATACTATATTCATTTCATGAACTGCAGAAGGAGTAATAATGCACAGTTATTCTGCATGTTTTTTGTTGTTGTTGTTTTGTTTTTTGAAGTGAGGTTCTTCAATTTTGTAAATATATGTGTGTTGCAGGTCGTGTGTATGCTGTTCTGTCCAAGCGGGAAGGACGAGTCCTACAAGAGGAGATGAAGGAAGGGACGGACATGTTCATCATTAAGGCTGTACTTCCTGTTGCAGAGAGTTTCGGATTTGCTGATGAGATCAGGAAGAGGACGAGTGGCCTGGCCAGTCCACAGCTAGTGTTCAGCCACTGGGAGGTAAATGAATGAATCAAAGACTGAGTGCATGAAGGAATGAAGGAATGAATTAACACATTTTTGAACACACAGCCGAATTAATGGTTGCACAAAGATTCCTGCTTTTATGTTGGACTGCCCTGTCCCACTAAGGACAATTTAACTCACTCAATATATAGATTTTATAAACTATCAACTAGTCAATCAGAAATGGTGTCTTCTTTCACCTTAGTTATCAGTATCTGCAAAATCCAATATTCCTTGACCTCTTTAATAATTAATGAAGGAATGAATGAATGAACAAACAATTAAATGAATGTGTGAAAATAGAATTAATGATTAATGAATGAGTATAAATGATGAATGAATGAATGAATAATGAACAAACTAGTAAACAAATAACTGCTGCAATTAAATGAATGAATGAGAGTTCATTACTGGACAAATAAGTGAACTAATGAATGATTGTGAAAATGAATTAGTGTGAATGAATGAACGAACAAAATGTTTGTTTGGGTCATATTTCATTTTTGCTTCGTATTGCATATTCTTTAATGAACAGGAGGAAAAAATCAATTTCAGGTTTCCTTGCTGAATAAAACTATCAATTTAGTTTAAAAAAAAAATCTGACACCTAGCTTTTGATCTGTAGTGTATGAATGAACAAATGACAGTATAATGAAGAATGAATGAGATGTTTCTCCTTTGCTCTGTGACTTGGTACACGTGTGTTCAGTTATCTCACCGTGAGTCAATGCTTTCTTCTGAACTCTGTGTTAGTTTACTGGAGCGGACAGGATACACACCGCAAAGATACTGGACCCAGTGCCAGACATTCATATCCATACAGACGCCTGATAATGTGTGATCATACGTGGCTGGAAAACTGTATGGGCAGGCCAATCTTTCAGATCCAGTCATATTGATCTGCTGTCAGAAGTCAGTACTGCTGATCTGGCAAAAGTGTGTTTACCTTGAGAGTGTCGATCAGTCAGTGAACGAGTGTGTGTGTGAGTGAGTGTGAACCCAGAGAGCGTGCTGGATTGATCTGTGCATCACAGACATGAGGCAGAGACACGTACACAGTGTAATGCTGGAGTAACATCACATAAGCGCTTACAGTGATTCTCAACCATCAGAGCTGAGCTGTATTCAGAGCTGACTGAACCCAATTAAAGTTGTTGTAGCAAGCAAAATGCAGAATTGTAATTTGAATTTTTGTAAATAGAATTAAAATGGATGGATGAGTGAATGGAATCATAGATGGATTAATGGATGGATAGAAAGATGCATGAATGGATGAATGGTTGAAATAATAGATTAATGAATGGATTGATGGATGAAACAATGGATAGATGGATTAATGGATAGAAAGATGTATGGATTAATGCATGGATCGATGGAATAATAGTTGGATTAATGTATAGAATGATAGATATTGGATGGATGGATGGATGGATGGATGGATGAATTAATGGTTGGATTGATGGATGAAACGATGGATGGATGGATAGATTAATGGATAGAAAGATGGATCGATGGATTAATGTATAGAATGATAGATAGATTAATGGGTGAATGGAATGATAGATGGATTAATGCATAAACGGATGGATGGATGGATTGATGAATGGATGAATAGAACAGTGGATGGATGGAATGATAGATTGATTAATGTATAGAGCGATAGATGGATGGACGGAATTATAGACGGATGCATGTGTAGATGGAATGATAGATTAATGGATGTAACGATAGATGAATTATTGGATGGATGGATTGACAGAACAATGGATGGATTGATGAATGATGGATGAAACAATTGATGGATGGAGTGATAGATTAATAGATAGAAAGATGGATGGAACGCTAGATGGATTCATGCATTAATGGATGGATGGAACAATTAATGCATGGGTGGATGAATAGAACAATGGATGGATGAAATGATAGATGGATTAATGGATAGAACGATGGATGGATGGAGTTATTGAATGGATGGATGGGTAGATGGAACAATGGATGGATTAATGAATGAGTGGATAATGGAACAATAGATGGATTCATGCATGGATGAATGGATGAATCAAAAGATGGATGGATGGAATGATAGATGGATTAATGGATAGAACGATGGATGGATGGATAGATGGATAGGTATATGGAATGATAGATTCATGGATGGATGGATGGATGGATGAAACAAAAGATGGATTAATGCATGGATGGGTGGATGGATGGATCAAAAGATGGATGGATAGAATGATAGATTAATGGATTAGAAAGATGGATGGATGTAATGATAGAGGGATGCATCAATGATGGATTGATGGATGATCGATGAGTGATAGATGGATGGAGATATGGATAGTTAATGGTGGATGGAGAGACAGACAGATGGATAGAATAATAGATGGATTAATGGATAGAAAGATGTATGATAGAAGAACGATGGATGGATGGAAAAACAGATAGAGATGACTGGATGGATTATAGATAGATATGGATGAATAGACATAACAATAAATGGATGGATAGAACGAAAGATAAAAAGCTTAAACTGAATGGTTGGATTATAGATAGATATAGATGAATAGATAATAAATAAATCCATGTGTAGAATGATAGTTGGATAGAGATATGGATGAGTTGAATGACGGACAGACGGGCAGATAGATAGATAGATAGATAGAGAGAGAGAGAGAGAGAGAGAGAGAGAGAGAGAGAAGCTGAATGAGTGAATGAAGTGTTATTTTTTGTAAATCTTCACTGATCTTTTAACTCAATGGAGTGGAGGCGTTCAGTTGTGTGTATTTTTAGCAGAATGTTCCTCACGTGGGAGTTCACTGTGTGTGTGTGTGTGTGTGTGTGTGTGTGTTTGGTGGGGGATTGGCGTGAAAGAGGATCAAAGGCTGTAGACGCCACATGTGTGCCGTCTTTAACCCGACGGCTGGCTGGACGTGTTCTCTCCACGCCAGGGCTGCGTGAGCGGACGGAGCTCTATGGCCATATGGCGCTACTGTCAGCCAGGATGATGGGTCGAGTTAAGCCGGACATGATACACACACACTCACACAAAGGGCGTATAAGGTCGTCTGCTACTTCACAAAACATTTGCGCCACTTTTTCATGCAGGAGCCTAAATCATAAAACACCCACAGTCCAGCATAAACAGACTCTCAGACTCAGTTCTGGTATAACACAGTATTGAAATGATTTAATTGAATTGATTGTGATTAAAATTAAATCATGAGCATAGCTAATGGGATTTAAACTTACAACCTCATAGTTACCTTTGACCCTTTGCTAAACTGCAGCACTTCTGATCAATCAACCCGAGATTTAGTGCTAATCTTGATTCTGTAATGCTGTTTATTATGCATGTCTGGAATACTTGATTCTGTTTGGTCAGCCTTTGGCATTCTGCAGTCATATACTTTTTTCTCTCTCTCTCTCTCTCTATCTAAGCTGCATAATTGACCCAAGAAACTGGTGGTTAACTTCATACCATTCTGCATCCTTATTTAGTCTAACATAATAAAAATTTATTTTAATGTTTTATTTATTTAGTTAGTTGGTAATAATAAATGAATACATTTAATTAATTACATTTTAATTTATTCCTGTATTTGGTACTTGTAATAAATACAATTGCCACGAAAAGAAAGCTTATTTATTTGTTTTTTTATTCATTTGGTACTAATAAATACTATTGTAGCAAAAAGAAAGCATGCCTGTTTATTTATATATTTATTTGTTTGTTTGTTTGTTTGTTTGTTTGTTTATTACTTGTAATAATACATATGATTCCAGCAAAAAGAAAGCTTGCTTGCATCTTTATTTATTTATTTATTTAGTACTAATAAAGACAAAAAGAAATCTTGCTTAATTGCTTATTTATTTATTTGTTTTGGTACCTGTAATAATAAATACCATTGCAAATAAATATATTAATTAATTAATTTAATACTATAATAAATAAAAATATATATTCTGTCAAAAAGAATGCTTGCTTATTTATTTATTTATTTAGTACTTGTAATAATACATATAATTGCAGCATAAAGAAACCTTATTTCTAATGTATTTATTTATTTGATACTTGTAATAATACATATGATTGCAGCAAAAAGAAACCTTATTTCTAATGTATTTATTTATTTGGTACTTGTAATAAATACTGTTGCGACAAAAAGAAAGCTTGCTTTATTTATTTGCTTGTTTACTTGTTTTAACATTTATTTATTTGGTACTTGTAATAATAAATAATATTGCAGCAAAAAAGTAGGCTGGGTTGCTTGCTTGTTTGCTTATTTATTTATTTGATAATATTATTAAAAGGTTTATGCATAGTCATCTGGTCATTTACAGAAAATATTTTGCATCAAGGTTATAAATTTTATGATAATGCATGGTCTTGGTAGTCAATGCTGAAGTGTAAGTGTTGAATTACCTTTATTCTGGCAAAGACATTTCACTTGATTTTCGGATAAATAAGCCATGAATAATGTTCTGTATCTCTACTAGGAGAAGAACAGTTAATAATCTCCTCCTTCACATGAGGTTTCTTGTACTTATTGTGTTTGAGTACAGTGTGAGTATCACGCACACATGACTCAAATTGTCCTCTGGTCTTGGTACTTGCAGACTGTGTTTGCCTTGCTGGAGGAGGGTAATTCAATTCCATGTTTAATTCAAACCTTGCCTTGCTAGATTTTGGGGCCTGCTGCATTTTCAGTTCTTCTAAATGTGGCCTTTGTGTGCAAGAGAAAAGACTAAAGACAGTGTAAAGCAAAGCACTGCAGCCCGTTTTGTCCTTGTGTGTGTGTGTGTGTGTGTGTGTGTGTGTGTGTGTGTGTGTGTGGAGCGTCTCCTCTTACTGCTGAACTGCTGTTGTTCCCTTTTCTGTGGACATTTTATGGGTCTTAAGGTGCTTGTTTTGACTGCAGGACTTCGACAAATCTTTGTTGTTTTGCTAGGCCTAAGGTGTTTATAAGAATAGTCCACCAAAAAATGAAAAATCTGTCATCATTTACTCACTCTCATGCCGTTTTATGTCCTGTATGATGTTTTTTTTTTTTTTGAAACGCAAAATATGATCTTCAGCACAGTGTTAACTTCTCTTTTCTGTTACATAATATTTACATATTTATATTTATTTGTATATCTTTTCCATACAAGGCAAACAAATAGTTACCATTGATTATCAATAAAGGACAGAAGCAGCAGAATGAAATTTTTTTTTTTTCTCTCTCTCTCCAGTAGTTTATATTTATGTCTATGTACACTACAGTTGAAATGTCTGTTTTTTGTTTTGGTGTTTAGGAATTTAGAATGTTACAGTTTCTTATATTAAAAAATGCAGTTCTTTTGGATTTTTTTTATTAACCAAAACATTGTGAAAAAATGGTTGGTTTCCACAAAAATATATATATATATATATATATTTTTTTTAAATGTTTTAAACTTTTAGTATAATCATAAATGTTTCTTGAGCAGCAAATCAGCACATTAGAAGGATTTCTGAAGGATCATGTAACACTGAAGAATGATAATTTAGGTTTACCATCATAGGAAACAGTTATTTTAATATTGCAGTTTTTATTTTAACTAAATGAATAAATAAATGCATTAAATATTTATTAACCTGCATTTTAACCACAATATGTATTATGAAAAGTACCAAATAAATAAATAAAATATTTCACAATATTACTTTTATTATATTACTCACAGTTTTATTTTTTTAACTGTATTTTTGATCAAATAATGCAACCTGAGCATAGTGCACCTTCAAAAATATTAAAGCCTTACCAACTTTTGAACATTAGTGTATTTCTGTCTATATTTATATTTATAGATTTTTAGATATCATCTAAGTTCATACATTAAGTTCATGCGAGAAACACAAGTCGTTATTCACTGAAATATTTGCCAATGCAGGAATAAATTATATTGTAAAATATATTCAAGATGGACATAGTTATTTTCAATTGTAATAATATTTCACTTTTAGGAAAAGTTTTATTGATTAGTATGGCAAGCCCATTTCCACCACTGAATAAAAAATGTAAAAAGGTAACTGCAACAGAATTAAAAAAAAGTCAGAATTGCAAGATATAAACTCACATTTCTGACTTTTTTTTCCCTTAGAATTGCATGATATAAATTCTGCAATTTGGCCTTAAACTCGCAATTGCAAGAAAAAGTCAAAATTTTGAGATAAAAAGTCGCAATTATGTAAAATATATTCAAATTGAAAACAGTTATTTTAAATTGTAATATTATTGCCCTTTTTTTCATATTTTTTTTACATTAGTATGGAACCCCGTTTCTGCCACTAAATGAAAATTTTTTCTTTTTCTTGGAATTGTGTGATACAAACCTGCAATTACAAGTTATAAATTTAGAATTGCAAGATATAAATTCGCAATTCTGACTTTTTTTCTCGCAAATGCAAGTTTGCATCTTGCAATTCTGACTTTTTCTTGCAGTTTTGACTTTTTTCTTAGAATTGCATGATATAAACTTGCAATTGCACGTTATAAAGTCAGTTGCAAGATATAAACTCACAATTCTGACTTTTTTTCTTAGATTTGCCTGATGTAAACTCATAATTGCAACAAATAAAGTCAAATTTACAAGATATAAATTCTGCAATTCGGACATTTTTTCTCGCAAATGCAAGTTTGCTTCTGGCAATTCTGACTTTCTCTAAGCCAAGATGTAAACAATTGCAAAAAAAAAGTCAAAATTGTGAGATAAAAAGTAGCAATTATGTAAAATATATGTAATTTATTTCAAATATATTAAAATCGAAAACAGTTATTTTAATGTAATATTATTGTACTTTTTTTATATGTGTTTTAGATTAGTATGGAACCCCGTTTCTGCTGCTAAATGAAAAATAAAAGAGCTAATTGTGACTTTTTATCTCATAATTCTGACTTTTTTTCTTGGAATTGTGTAATACAAACCTGCACTTGCAATTTATAAAGTCAGAATTGCGTGAAAAACTCACAGTTGCGGGAAATAAAGTCACAATTGCGAGATAAAAACTCAGTGCTCTGAATTTTACAAATATTTAAACCATAGCAACTTTTAAAAATATTTATATATTTTTAGATGCCATCTAAATTCATGCATTAACTTTATGCGAGAAACACAAGTCATTATTCACTGAAAATATTTGCAAATGCATTCAGATATTATGCATCATATACATTCAGGATGTCAAGATGTGTCAGTTTTGACGTACCACATCAAATTTTATTGTTTATCACATATTTCCTGACTCATGATCATTGATGTCAGGCCTGGGTTGATCTTGGCATCTTGAAGTCGATATTTTATATAGGATGGAAGATTTTCAGCAAAATATGTATATGTAGAGAGAGAGAGAAATTGACATTCTCTTCAGAACATCATCCTGGTTTGAAATGACACAAGGGTGAGAACGTTTTTCAGCTAAATTCACCCTCAAAGCAGCCTTTTGTCGCCCATGAACATGATTTCTGACTGGGTGTTTTTTTGCACAGTGGAAACGGTGCTTTGGAGACGGTTATTGATATGTGGTTTGTGTGGCGGCTGCACATGTGTCCTCCTGCTAAAGGCATTATACGGATCCGTTTCAGGGAGACTGATACGTCAGGAAATGAAGTAGGGTGAGCAGGAATTATAACTGACAGGAGTCTTATAAAGTTGGTCTGGATAGCGTTTCCTCATCGCTTTTGTTGTCGATCTCTCACCTGTCTCTCTCCCTCTCTCGTTCTCTGAGAGCCGTAGAGTTGAAAAGGTGCCAAACGCAGGACGCTGCACCATTAGTGTGAAAACTCAGCCATATCTCAGAGAAGCCTACACACTTCGTCTGACAGCCTGCATGCATGCATGTGTGTGTATGCTTGTGTGTGTGGGCAGATGTCAAGCTTTGACAGCAGCACTTCCATTGAGAGTGTGTGTGTGTGTGTGTGTGTGTGTTTGTTCCCTACTGTGCCGAGAGCCCATTAGACACCATTAGACACATATGCCAGGGCCGTGAATCCGCCCTCGATCTGTCTGCCAAGCGTCTGCCCGCCCCTGCCATGAGACACACACACACACACACACACACTAATCAGCATCAGCCATGAGCGAGACGCATGCAGGTCAACGTAATCTAATTGTGCAAGATGGACAAAGAAATGGTCTAATGAGTGTGTGTGTGTGTGTGTGTGTGTGTGTGTTAATACTAGGCCGTTTTACCATTCTGACACACAATTGGTGTCATTTAGCATTGGTGCTGCTATCAAACACACTCCACCCCGTCGTGGACAGTGGCGGACGGTCGCTCATTAAAACCTTCCGTCTCACTACATTTTCATTCACTGCATTTGTCATTTATTACATGAAGATTAGCAGATTGTAGTGCGATCAGAATAATGACTGATTGAACAACTGAACGACCTAAAAATAAAAAATAACTGTAAAACAGAGTTTATGTGATTGTTTGCCGTTTTGTTTAATTGATAGAGTAACGTTGCTTGGACTTTTATTTATTTAGCAAGGACTAATTAAATTGATTAAAAGTGACAGTAAAGACACAAAAATATTAAGCAGGACAACTGTTTTTAACATTGATGATAATAAATGTTTCTTGAGCAGCTGTTCTAAAAATTTAGCTTTGCATCACAGGAATAAATTACATTGTAAAATATATATTTAAATAGAACACAGTTATTTTAAATTGTAATATTATTTCACGTCTTTTCCCAAAAGTGTTTTAGATTAGTATGGAAGCCCATTTTCGCCACTGAATATGAATAAAAAATCATTTTAAAAAAAGGTAATTTTGACTTTTTATCTCAAAATACTAAATAAAAATAAGAACTCACAATTCCGACTTTTGTATCTCGCAGTTTTTAGTTATTAAGTCCAGTTTTGAGGGGGGAAAAAAAAATTCTCAGAATTGTGAGATAAACTCGCAGCTGCAAGAAATAAAGTCAGAATTGCAAGATAAAAGCTTGCTATTCCGACTTTTTCAAGTTTATTTCTCAGAATTGCGAGTTTATATAACTTGCAGTTGTGAGTTTTTAACTCACAATTCAGATTTTTTTTCTAGGAATTGCGAGTTTTTTTCTCACAATTCAGATTTTTTTTCTTGCAATTGTGAGTTTATATCTTACAATTCTGACTTTTTCTTGCAATTGTGAGTTTATATCTCACAATTCTTACTTTTTTCTTGTAATTGTGAGTTATAAAGTCAACATTGCAAGATCTGACTTTTTTCTCAGAATTGCGTGATGGCAAGTTTGTATCTCCCTATTCTGACTTTTTTCTCTGAATTGTGATTATAAACTCGCAACTGCGAGTTATAAATAAAAAAGACTGATATGTAGCAAGTTTATATCTCACAATTCTGATTTAATAAAACTCGCAATTATTCCTAAGAAATGCGCTTTCTCAGAATTATAAGTCTCGCAATTCTAACTTGCAGTTGTACGTTTGCATCTCACAAGTGTGACTTTTTTTTCTCAAGTCACAATTACTTTTTTATTCAGTGGCTGAAACAGGCTTCCATAGATTAGTATATTGTTGATCAGATAAATGCAACCTACCTTGGTGAGCATAAGAGCCCTAAAAAAATACAGTACATATTGACCTATACAATTTAAATAGCCAAATATTGACTGATTAATCTGCCTGACCAGTATATCAGTTTACTTCTGTAATTTTGTCTTTCTGAAATCGTTGCTCTGTTTCAAAACCTTAACTGCTCAGTAAAAATTATTTATCTAAGAGTCTGTTTCAGTCAATATTTTTTTCTCTTTTAAGTCTTTTATACTTACCAAGGCTGGATTTATTTGATTAAAATACACTAAAAACATTTAGTGTGGTATAATTGTATAATTGTTGGTATAATTTTTTATTATTATTATTATTATTTAATAAAATAAAGTTCAAAACAACAGCATTTATGTGAAAAAGGATTAAGCCTAGTCCTAGACTAAAATGTAAGTCTGAGCTGTTTCAACTGAAAGAAACTCGCACTGATCTTAAAATATATTAGTGTCTTTGTTTTGTCTTAAGAAGCACACCAGTAAAAAAAAAAAAAAATGTAAGCACGTTTATAAAAGTGACTTAAATGTGCTAATCCTGGCTTAGTCTAAGCCCTGTCTGTGAAACCGGGCCTATGTCTAATTTCCTTAGAGAAAAAAGGTATTTTTAAGCCTAAACAGGCTAATGTCACATCTATTCAGTTCAGTGCAGAAAAGTAATTAATATATAAAATAGACTATTCTAGCCAGTATTTGCATTCTGTATGTTTCCCTGACTTCTCTTAGGATACTATATTTTTAGCGTAGCAACATGCTAACTTTGAATTGACAGTGATTCAGTTTTCTCATGCAGTTTGTCTGAAAAACTGTATTTGTGAGTTCCAGCTCGTGTATAAGGTTCCAGATCAGTCTTTTATGAGGTTTCATGACAGTCACGGTGCTGTCTATGTATCCAGTAAGAGCGTGTGTGTTTGTGTACACATCACAGACAAATGAAAAGTGCCCTGTCACTTGTTGGGTTGTGCTTGAGTGAGTGCACACACAAGACAAAAGCTCTTTAGTGGAGGGAAAAAAGAGGCATGGTAACCCAAGCTGTCAGGTCAACGGAGAAAGACAGAGAGAGACGGGTAGCATAAGACAAACGAGAATAAGAAAGCAGATATCGAATCAAAGATCAGCACTCAGGAAGCTCTTTTGCTCGTGCTCGATGGCCGTTTAAATGCTAATTGTCTGTAAGCTCGTTCTCTGATTCGGCAGAGGTGTTCGGCCACAGATGCTCATGAAGCGTTGAACTGGTTCGGTTTGCGGGCAGCAGTCGATGGCTGTGTAAATCGGGCCGTTGTTGGCCTCTGCCATCTGTCCCGAGGTAACGGAGCCCACGCCGTGGGGCCTCTCTGGGACCAGGTGCAGGGGCCCCGCTGGACTCTTACAGTAATTGTAGCACTCGCGCTATTGTCTGAGCATGAGGTCATATTGTGTGGAAGTGTGTGTGTGTTGCTGCAGGGATTGCGTCATCCGTCGAGCACCTGCTCCCAGTGCTGTATGAGAGTGTGTGTGTGTGTGTGTGTGTGTGTGCTGGTACATGCTCTCGCTGTGCCTTGTATAATGACCATTATGTGTATCTCTTCACAGCGGACAATTGCGTAGTCTAGTTCTGCCCTGGAACGACTCATTTGCTTTTTAGAATGAGAGGGAGGAAGACAAAGGGATGGAAATATCGTGCTGCCAATTCCTGACTGACGCACAAATTAACTGAACACTATAAAACTGCGCAAGCACTTGTGATAAAATTTAGATCTTATATTCTGAAAATCACTAACACTTTACATTAGTTTGTGCATTACAGTACATACCTGGACCACAAAACCAGTCTTAAGTAGCATGAGTATATTTGTAGCAATAGCCAATAATACAAAATTATGGGTCAAAATTATAGATTTTTCTTTTATGCCAAAAATAATTAGGATACTAAGTAACATTCCATGAAGATATTTTGTACATTTTGATTAGTAATATGCATTGCTAAGAACTTCATTTGGACAACTTTAAAAATGATTTTCTCAATATTTATTTATTTATTTATTTTTTTTGCACACTCAGATTCCAGATTTTCAGATAGTTGTATCTTGGCCAAATGTTGTTCTATCCTTCAGCTTGTAATTTAATTCTTTATTTATTTAATTCTTTATTTTTAATTCTTAATTTAAACAAACAAACAAACAAAACTTATTACTGGTCCAGGATCACATATGACATTAGGGGTGCTTAGGGGTGCAAAATTATATATATATATATATATAATATTAATATTATTATTACATATTTTATTTAAAAATGTGTTATTTTATTTTTTATATTTATTTTTTCTGTAATTATATGTATTCTGTAATCATAAATATATAATCATATTTTATTTTATTTTCATATTTTATTTATTCATTTATTTTATAATCATATTTTTAGATACATAAAAAGTATTTATTCTGTAATCATTTTATAAAAAAGTATATAATTTTTTTTTTGTTTTATTTTTTATATATATATATATATAATTTATGTATTTTATCATTGGATTTAATCGTATATTATTTATTTATTTATTTATTTATTAAATAATAATGTATTTATGCTATGTGTATTTATTTATTTAGGGTCTATTTTGCATAGTCCAGCGAATTAATTTCATCACTTTTTATTTATAGTTTATATAATTTATCGTTTATTTATATGTCTGTTTTTTATTTAATAATAGTAGTCAATTTAGACCAACATAATTTTATAAATACATTTAATATAGCTTTGTTTTTGTTTTTTTATTTTTTCAAATGAAAAGATACTTTATAATGTACTGTATTTATTACTGTATTCAAGTTCAAGTCAAGTCAAGTTGAGCTTTATTGTCATTCCGCTACATGTGTGGACATACAGTGGAACGAAATGTCGTGTCTCGCAGGACCACGGTGCTACATAAATAAACAAATATAAACATACAACACTAGACATAGGAACAATTACTTATTATTACTTCTGTAGTAAATAGTCATGATAAAACTCATTTTGGATAATCCAGTAATTCATCTAATTTCTTTTTTATTATTATTATTTACTATTTTGCAGATCCAAATATCATCCAACACCAAAGTAAAAATTGTAAAACTAACATTAAACGATGTGTAGTTGTATTAAATCTGGTTTTGGTAGTCATCATGATCTTAACTTATTCAGGCTGCATCAGACTTTTTGCATTTCTCCATGTTTCTTTCTTGTTCCCATGTATAAAATAATGTGAAGCAGCCCTGCCTGCTAACAGCTGTGCAAATGTATGCATCCCAATAAAAACAGTGTTGCAGAATATATACCAATTGTTTGGATGGTCTTAAGTTCACTCGAATTTGCAATAATTTAATAGACATGATGTTTGTGGTGCCTAGAAAGAAAGAACAATGTTTCAATCAGATTTAAAAATCAAATGAAACTTACATTAATGATTTGTGTGTGTTTTAGGTGATCAGCAGTGATCCATTCTGGGTTCCCACCACCGAAGAGGAGTACTTACACTTTGGAGAAAAAGCAGACTCGACCAATCAAGCTCTGAAGTACATGAACGCCGTTCGCAGACGCAAAGGCCTCTATGTGGAGGAGAAGATCGTAGAACATGCGGAAAAACAGCGAACTCTCAGCAAGAACAAATAAAAATCCTAACTTAATGTCATGAAACACGAGCAGAATTCATTTCAGGAAAGGCATTCTTATGTCAACCGTTGCATCAAATTCAATGCACTGGTATACACGAATGCTTTTGCACAGCCGTTTAATTTATTTGATAGTTCTGCTCATGTTTTATGAAAGAGCTTCATTAACTTATCTGGTGTCACTCAACCACTTCTTCATTTGACTCTATAGGATCAGTCTCTGGCTGAAACTGAGCGGATAGTGATTCAGTCATTATCTTCAGTAACTGTCGTGCTTTTTTGGTTTCGTTCGTAATGGATCTCATGATTTCCTATTGCAAATTGGTTGAGAAACCAATGTTGAAAATGTCAATGGATTCAGTGACCGAACCTCATTTACTAATATCAGTTAAATCTGCTGAAATACTTCAACTAAGCATCGAGTCTTTATTCTCCGCCGCACTGATCTATTGTAAAAATGTGCTCTGCTATTAAGCAATTAAACAATTGCAGTGCACTCTGAAACCTAATGCTGTAAATATTACAGCAATTGAAGTCAGTTACACCGTTCGAGATGTTTTTGGACTAGTCTGAATTGCGCTTTTCCCTTCATATGTTTCTAGACAACTGTTCCTTCCTCAGATCTTTAGGACAAAATGAAACCCTACAATTAAAGGGACGTGCTTTGAAATGTTGCTGTATCTCCTTATGTGTTTGGGATCTTTTGCTGGGGTCTGGCGTTGCATAATTTAAGAGTCCTCGTGAAATACAGTTTCAATTAGTTTGAAGTGAAGCGGCCCTGAAGTGAATTCCATCATCGCTCCCTTTTGGTTTACAAACGTTTAGGTCCTTGATTTAATTTGTGTGGAACACCGCTTTAATGACGCTGGGAGAAGGATTTGAATTTTTTAATAAGAAAGAGCAAATATCATACGAGGTGCTCCCAGAATATCGCAGCCTACAGAATATTACACGTGTGTGAAATCACTACCAAGGTTTAAGAAATAAACTTGAATGAACACTCAAGCAGTTGAATCTGATGTGAACAATGTGCTTTATGTTTGTTTGTTTGTTTGTTTGTTCAGGTTGAATGTGATCAGTTTGTGCCAGTGCATTTTAATCACGTCATTGTTTTTATTTTCTGAAATGTTACAATCAGAATGTTTATTTGAAACAATATTATTTTTATCTATTATTTATTTACATATATTAATAATAATAATAATAATAATAATGTAATTATTATTAACGTTATTTTAGCACAGTTATTTAAAACAACTTAATAGTGACATTTAATTAATTGACAGCCCAAATTGAAACAAATAAAAATGTAATAATAATAATTAATATTATTATTATAAATATTACAACATGTTATGATAGGGCAATTAATAAAACAAGTTGATTTTAACATTTAATTGATGGACAGTCCAAATTGAAACACATAATTATCCCATAATAATAATAATAATGTAAAATATTATTTTTATCTTACAAAATGATTTGTATTTACATAGAATAATAATAATGTAATTATTATTAACATTATTTTACACAATTAATAAAAACAACAAATTAATAGTGACATTTAACTGATTGAAAAAATTGAAACAAATCAACATAATAATAATAATAATAATAATAATTTAAAATTATATTATTTTTATCTTACAGAATTATTGGTATTTGTATATAATAATAATTATTTTAGCACAATTAATAAAAACAACTTAATAGTGACATTTAATTGATGGACAGCCCAAATTGAAACAAATAATTATCCCATAATAATAATAATAATAATAATAATGTAAAATATTATTTTAATCCTACAAACAACAAATTAATAGTGACATTTAACTGATTGAAAAAATTGAAACAAATCAACATAATAATAATAATAATAATTTAAAATTATATTATTTTTATCTTACAGAATTATTGGTATTTGTATATAATAATAATTATTTTAGCACAATTAATAAAAACAACTTAATAGTGACATTATTATTATAAATATCACATCATGTTATGATAGGACAATTAATAAAACAACAAGTTGATATTGATATTTAATTGATTGACAGCCAAATTGAAACAAATCAACATAATAATAATAATAATAATAATAATAATAATAATAATAATTTAAAATATTTTTTATACAGAATTATATGTATTTGCATATAATCATCATCATCATCATCATGTAATTATTATTAATATTATTTTAGCATAATTCATAAAAACAACTCAATAGTGACATTTAATTGATTGACAGCCCAAACTGAAACTAAAAATAAATGTAATAATACTAGTAATACATTTTATTATTAATAGTATTAGTATTATTATAAATATCACATCTTGTTATGATAGGACAATAATAAAACAACAGTTTGATATTGACATTGAATTGATTGACAGCCCTAATTAAAACAAATCAATTATTATTATTATTATTATTATTAGCATATATGGTTTTATTCATTATTTGCATTATTATTTTTTTGTTTTAGGGCAATTTATAAAAACCAAAAAATGATATTGACATTTGATTTATTGACTGCCCTAATTAATTTTTTTTTATGAAAATAATATTCAAGATTTTTTAACAGTCAACCCTAAATACATTTTAGAGCTTTTATCTACAGTGAAATGCAATCATATTGACTAACCAATGATCATAATGCAACATTTTGAAGAGATTCGTCAAACATATCAGTAGCTGACTGATCTAAATCCTGCTTTGTTGTTTTTCTCCCAGAACACTCCACTGATATTCCAATAGTGAGGACTGATCCCAGATCAGACGGGGTCAGTTCTGCAGTGAAGGGTAATGACCTGCATGTTGCATTAAGCTAATGGGCCTAATTTAGTGGAACGAATGGCTTTAGTCAGCAGAACAGACAAAGCCTTCAGATGCTGCCGATAAAACTCTTAACCGGTGCAAATGGCAAGTTCCACTCAGGCCTTCACAGCTATTAGACTCGAGAGCTTATTTACGGCTTCAGACTCGTCACACTGGCCATGTGGGGGGAATTAGAGAGATGACATGAACGGCAACACTGCGCCAGCGGCGTCTGGAGAACAGTTCTCTGGCATTTATTTGAAGCTATGTATTGCAACATTCACAGAAGTGAAAACAACATTTATTTTCTCCATAGTGATTTTGTACTTTTTTACTAGCTCTGAAATTAAGGTGATGATATTCGCTTCTGTCGAAGCCACAAGTCAGTGTGTTTTTAATGTGTTTTGATTCTTAAAGAAAAATGACACTACCCATAATTCTAAAGAAAGATTCACTAATCAGAGAAGTTGCTGTTACCATGGAAACAGAAATTTTGGTGGTAAAAGAACTCACCACTTCTAAGAAACACAACTAATGATGTAATTGAGACGGTTTGAAAGACGCCTCTAATGCTCTCCGAGGCTGCATTTATTTGATTAAAAGTGTTGTAAAAATAGTTAAATATTATTAGAATTTATAAAGCGGCTTTCTAGTTGAATATGTTTCAAAATGTAAATTATTTCTGTGATCATTACTCCAGTCTTCAGTGTCACATGATCCTACAGAAATCATTCCAATATGCTGATTTCCTGATCAAGAAACATTTGTAAACAGTAAGCATATAAAAATGACAAAAAGCACGACAAAATGATTAAAATGTGAACTAAAATGATAATGGAAACTGAACATTTAAAAGTTTAAAAGTTTGTGTAAAATATTAATTAAAAAGTATAATAGTATATAAATAATACTAAGATAACCTGCTAGTAATCAGTTGTATTTTAGTATTATTGGGATGCTATTATAGTTTTTATTAATCATTTTAATAAGTGTTTTATTTTTAGATTTTCAGGTTTTGGGATTTTTTTATTTTTATTGTTTTGTTGTTTTGTTTTATTGGAAAAACTATTATTTATTTATTAATTTTAATGGTTTTAGTAGTTTTAGTTAAATATAATAACCTTACTTGTAATACAATTTATTTTTTATTTATGTTTTTTTTTTAATGGTTTTAGTCTTAATTTAAGATTTAGTTAAATAAACTAACCTTGCTTGTAATACAATTTATTTATATATATTTTTTTAATGTATTTTTTATGGTTTTAGTCTTAACTTTAGTTTTAGTAGTTAAAGATAAAAATATCCTTGCTTCTAATACAATTTTTTTTATGTATTTGTTTTTATGGTTTTAGTATTAATTTTAGTTTTCGTTAAATATAATAACCTTGCTTGTAATAATTTTTTTTTTATGTATGTATTTATTTTTAAGGTTTTAGTCTTAATTTTAGTTTTAGTTAAATATAATAACATTGCTTGTAATACAATTTATGTGTTTATTTTTGAATGCTTTTAGTCTTAATTTTTCATTTTAGTAGTTTTAGTTAAATATAGCAACCTTGCTTGTAATACAAATTTTTAATGTTTTTAGTCTTAATTTTAGTTAAATATAATAACCTTGCTTGTTATATTATTTATTTATTTATTTATTATAAATTATTATTTATTTAAAATAGAAATCTTTTAACATTAACTGTTTTAACATGTTTCATTTGTTAATTAAAATGATTCATTTCATCATACTGACCCCAAACTTTTTAAACGGTATGTGTAAATGTTTTATTTCATATTAAGTATTGTTTTTATACTTACTATAAGCCTTGGTCAAAAGTATTTCAGTTTTTTGTTGTATCAGTTGGTTCAAAAACATGCAATGCTTTATAGGATAAATAGTTTGTTGCATTCTTTTTTTTTTATATATATATAAACACCATTTTGCCTCAAATCCAAATGTGTATTTTCTTTAATCACAAAATTTTTAAAAGTCATTTGTAGGTTGGCATCCTGATGAAGAACAAGCACCATTCTACACACAACTGCTTTAAATATATCATTAATAATAATCACTTCTGCCATGTTACATGGTTCATTAGCTAAAGTGTAGTCTGTTTCCAGGCAACACAATGGTCAAAGTTGACTCTCTTGTAGCATGTTGAGCGTTAATGTTGAGTTGAATTAGCGTTTGACCACAGGTGTGAGCGTCTATATCATCAAACGCCCCTCATCCAGTCAGATTTCAGAGCTGAAAACAGCCGTTTTATAATAAGACATATCAGTGCAGTTTTATCTCCAACTGAGGAGCAGCTGTTTGTTGAAAATCATATTTTATAATGTTGATAAGCTTATGAAGCCCCGGATCTGCAGAGCTTCAGTGAGAATAAAGCTGCAGCTGATAGCAGTGTGACTCAGTTTCCATTGTTGTGTATAATAATAATAAAAAAAAAACAATTATAAAAAATGACAAGATGCCGTACTGTTTCATAATGTTATTTTTACTGTTTTGTTATATAATGTGAGATTTATCATTCATATGTTTATCTGATTCAATAAAGTGGGGCCAGTTGCATAAAGAGTCATTATGTTAAGTCGTAGGAGCTAGTCTGACTAACTAGCGGTTATTAGGGGCTAAGCACCGAAGGTGCGAAGGCACCTATTGTATCCGTTGGCGATCTTCTTCTTCTCCTTCTTCCGCTCGAGTCTATGGCAGCCCATAGAACCGCTTGCGGGAAAGTTGTGTAATTTGGCACACTGATAGAGAACCGTCTCAGCACTAACCATAGCAAGAGTCTCTAACTCAAACTTTCTAGCGCCATCACTTTTTTATGCCAATAACTTTTGAACCGAAAGGCACAGAAGCAAAATTTTTCCTCTGATTCCTTGGCTCATGCCAAGTCGAATAGACACCAAAAATTTTAAATCGTAAGATTTTTTTAATTGTTCGTAAAACCTACTTTTTCAAACTCGTCCTAGACAATTCACCAAAATTGGCTCAGATCATCTTCAGACCATGCTGGCTGATTAAAATGGATGTGAGGCTATAGCTCTGCAACAGTTTGACATATTGAGCCCAAATTTGGGCCGTTTCTCAATATGCGTTCTTATGCAATCTTGCGTCCTTGTGTTCTCGTGCTACGTCATCATCGGTCTCCACGAGAACACAAGTCCATTCTTTGCATTCTAGGAATTGAGAAACAGTGTGTTATAACAAGCATAACCTGAGGCTACCTGCAGTGTTTCGGCGCAGTGCCACCTAGTGGTCAGGAGATGGGAAAAATGGCTATTTGCTCTTTAGATTCGGTGCATCATGTTGAATGATACCCAGTTTTCCCATGACATCCATTTTGGGTGTCGGCCATTTTGAACTTTGTTGTAAAATGCTATATTTTACGAACGCATTGACGTACTGTTACGAAAATCGGTATGGGTCATCAACATGATGCGCTGAAAGAGCCTGACAAGTTTCGAGTCAGCGTCACCTAGTGGAAAAATCCAATATTCACATGTTTTTAACCGTTGGTGTGGTCGACTTATTTTCATGGGACTTCTTGCTGAGTCCAGCGATACCAAACATGTTCAGTTTTACCTTATGGTTTGTGCTACGTTGCATTTTAGCGCTTAAAAAAACATTTACCAATATCTTAGAAACCACTACTCCGATCGACACGAAACCACCGTAAGATATTCGAAAACATGGCATGCTGGCTAAATGCTAATGCCTAATTGCCAAAAATTTGATAGTAAGTGGCATAAAAATGCAATCAAAGTCAGCCATCTGTCATTTTTTCTCTTCTCATATATGAAAATGTTTATAACTCCAAAACAAAATGAGATATTTTCACCAAGTTTGACATACATATGTATGGGCACACTCTAAGGACACATACAAAATTTGGTAGGATTGTGCCTCTTAGTGGCGCTATAATTGAACAATATATGAAATTGTCTTTGACTACTATAGAGTATTATGATATAAAATGGTACATTTTTAGCAAAATAATAATACAATAAAAATAATTATATTTTTTCATAATTCACCCATTTTGACCAAAATCACTTTAAAATGGCTTTAATTACTCATTGCTGCAGTTAGTCTGATGCTTCTCTTGCCTAGTGCTTGGCCCTGTAATTGCTGCTTGCAGCTATATTTTTACCAGTTTTTATGCAACTGATTTAAAATTAAAATGAGTAACTAAGTTGCAGCATTGGTATTGTTAGCTAAAACTGTTAATTTAAATAAAATGTTAATTTAAATACTGCTTCAAATAGAGATATTAAAAGACTTAATAAGAAATGCAAACAGATTTATGTACTGATATTGCTAAAGGAAACTGTTTAGAAATATTTGTTTAAACAATAAGTAATACAAATGGCAAAAAGCACAGCACAATTATTCAAATGTGAAATTAAATAGAAATAAAAACTGAAAATTACAATGCAAATACAAATCATGATAATAGTATATAAATAATAGTAAAATAAGCCTACTAACTTGCAATCAGTGGTATTTTTATATTACTTGAATGCTATTATAGTTTTTATTCAGAATTGTATTTAGTTTTTAATTGTTATATTTTCAGTTTTTTATGTTTTGCATTTGATTTTCTTGCATGTTGCATTTTTGTCATTTTTAGTAGTTAACTTTTGTTTTGTTTTGTTTTATTTATTTATTTATTTATTGTATGGTTTTAGTCTTAATTTTTAAGTTAAAGTTAAATATAATAACCTTGCTTATAATACTAGTTCTAGTTCCAGAAAAAAAAAATAATAATAATCTTGAAAATAAAAATTTGACTGTATTATCCCAAAATATGTTTGTTATGTACTAATAATATTAATAAACAATATGAATTACTGTATATGTGACCCTAGACAAAACCAGTCATAAGGGTTTGTGAAATTGAGTTTTATACATCATTATTTGAGATTCAACTATTAGAAAATCTGAGGGTGCAAAAAAATCTAAATATTGAGAAAATCACCTTTAAAGTTGTCCAAATTAAGCACTTAGCAATGCATATTACTAATCAAAAATTAAGTTTTTATATTTTTAAGGAATTAAATTTACAAAATATCCTCATGGAACATGATCTTTACTTAATATCCGAATTATTTTTGGCATAAAAGAAAAAAACGATAATGTTGACCCATATAATGTATATTTGGCTGTTGCTACAAGCCAGTGCTACTTAAGACTGCTTTTGTGGTCCAGGGTCACATATAATAACTGTGATATTAAAATACTCATACCACCCTCCTTTGTCAACATGAAATATTTGAGATTTATAGTTGCATGATGTGGATGAATGTCTGTGTGTGTGAGATCTGGTTTTCATGTTTTTTTTTAGGCTGGTCAGATTGGCGGAACCCATCTTTGGACAGACTTAGAGCCGCATCCTGGGAAGAACAGGAAGGACGCAGAAGTGATTCTTTATCTGCTAACCGGACGGAAATACAGAGGAACAAATAAGACGTAAAGACCTGATGGAGAAACATACAGGAGGAGGATTCCCCAACTCAAGTAAGCATGCAATTTGAGAAGACACACAAAAGCGTCTGAAGAGTGGGTTTGCTCGCAGTGCCTGATAATTGCCTGTTATCTTGACGGATGAGCTGAGCAGGTGTCCAAAACAAAGAAAGAGTTCTTGTGATGGGCAAAGGTTGTGAGCAGTTCAAGTTTACCTGCCTTTAGGACTGCTGTGTGTGATTTCAGCAACATGATCAGCACCATTTGCAAAAATAATGACTCACATATTCTGGCCTAATCTTTCACTGTTCAGCCTGCTCTGACCACGCAAACAAACAGATTTCCTCCCTAGTGATGCACACGACACACAAAGTTAACATGATAGATTATTCACAACCACTTTGACTGTGATCTGATATATTTCAGAGTAAAACAGGGTTTTCAGTAGTTAAAAAACTAGGACAAAACTTGATTTATTAGCCAAGAATTGGTTGGATCATAGCATAAATAACAACAAATGTCTGTTTTGAAAGCAAACTGGTTGTAACTGCATTTTGATGAAAATTATTACGATTTTAAATACTTGAGTTGTGCTCAGTACAATCGAAAACCTGTATTAAGGATGTAAACATGGTCCATTTTAATTTCAAGTTAACTTTGCAGTAGTTTAATTAGTGGTACACTGTAAAAAAAAAAAGTGTTCATGCTGCCTTAAAATTTTAAGTTTACTCAACTCAAATTTAAAGTTTTCATGTAGTATAACATAACTTAAAATTTTAAGGCAGCATGAACACTTACTTTTTTTTTTTTTTTACATTGTAGTGTTAAATGGTTAATATTACTTTTGTTATCATTATCAACAAATGCACTGGGTATGGAAACCTGTTTCTGCCACTGAATAAAAATATAAAACAAAAAGTAATAGTGACTTTTTATCTCACAATTCTGGCTTTTTTTTTCTTGCAGCTGTGAGATTACATTTTGCAGTTCTAACTTTTATTCTCATAATTGCATTTATTCTCATAATTGCAATTAAAACTCAAAATTCTGACTTTTTTCCTTAGAATTCCGTGAAATAATCTGTGACTTATAATGTCAAAACAGTGGGACATGTACTTACAATTACGAGTAAAAATTTCTCAGAATTGCTTAATGCAAATTTTGCAATTCTGACTTTTTTTCTTAGAATTTGTGTGAGAAATAAAGTCAGAACTGCAAAATTGCAACTACATTTTTTCTCGCAAATGTGAGTTTGTATCTCCCAATTCTGACTTTTTTTCTCAGAATTGAATAATACAAGTTCACAATTCTGACTTTTTTTCCTCAGAATTCTGTGATATAAACTCACAATTGCAAGTTATAAAGTCAGATTAGTGGGATATATACTCACAACTGCAAGAAATAAAGTCAAAATGGCAAGATAAAAACACACAATGGCATTTTTCCTTGCAAATGTGAGTTTGTATCTAACAATTCTGACTTATTTTCCTAAGTACTGTGAGAGATAAACTCGCAATTGCAATTTATAAAAAAAAAAAAAAAAAGACTGAAATGTTCTCAGAATTGCAGTTTATATCTCGCGATTCTGACTTAATTCACAATTGTGTTTTATAAACTCAGAATTGTGGGATTTAAATTTGCAATTCTGAGAAAAAGTCACAATTGCAAGATGTAAACTCACAATTTTGACAAAAAATAAGAATTTTGAGGGTTTCTTATCTTGCAACTGCAAATTAATTTCTCAGAATTGCGAGTTTAAATCTCACTGTTCTGAGCTGTATTCTCGTATTCTCTGTATTCTGAGTTGTATTGCAAGTTATCACGCAACGCTGACTTTATAAATGTCAGTTGTGAGTTTATATCTCACAATTCTGAAAAAAAAAAGTCAGAATTGTGAGATAAAAAGTTGCAATTACCATTTTTCATTCAGTGGTGGCAAACAGGCTTCCATAATCCGAAATATTCATATATAGTATATAAACATTTTGCCATATTAGATATTTGTGCCTAATTATCTCTTTACACTGAAGGCCCATGCACAACAAAAATGATATCTAACCATAAAGTTTTAAAGGAGTCCACACCATTTTTTTAAAATAAATTAATAATTTTGTTTACCAAGGAAGTTGAACAAAAGTGACAGTAAAGAAATTTATAATGATAGAGATTTCAAATAAATGCTATTCTTTTGAACTTTTGAAATGTTTCTTGAGCAGCAAATCAGCATATTAGAATGATTTCTGAAGGATCATGTGGCACTGAAGACTGAAGTAATGATTCTGAAAATTCAGCTTTGCATCACAGAAATAAATTACATTTGAACATATGTTCAAATAGAAAAGAGTGATTTTGAATTGTAATAATATTTCAGAATAATACAGTATTTTTAATCGATTATATGCAGCCTTGGTGAGCAAAAATTTTGAAAAAACATTACAAGAAATCTCACCAATCTCAAACATTTGTTGCAGGGCCAGCAGTCACCATCGCTCATGTTGCCTCAAATCACCTGCTATTTCTCTGCCACACTTGACAGATGTAATTTTGAAATATTGCACATTTTTCCACAGAGTCCCAGAGGTTTTTCACTTTTTGCTGTGATGTTGCACTAATGCTCCATATAAAAAGCAGAACACATTATACCCTCACACAAAATCATTCAGGAAACAGCTGCTTTGTTGTATATTTCCAGAGGTCCTTATGTTGAGCGCCACCCGTTTGTTATTCAATAAAAGAAAACACACATACGCCATAAAATCCACCGCATGGTACAGTAGAAACGTTAGACAGGCCAGAGGGAGATGCCACATGAATTATGGATAAGGCTACAGAGTGGTGTCTGACGCAAAGGCTCATGGGTAAAATGATTGAGTTGCACGCCTCCTGTAAAGAGAGCCAGGTGTGGTTTTGGTTGAGTGTGTGTATGCGAATAATTTCAAGCTGCTTTCTCAATATCATCTCATAAAAACCCCCGTCCCTGTTAAAGTAATAGACTTACATAATGTTGGAACAGAGTGAAGAGCGATCCTGTGTAGAAAACGCATGTTAAAGGGATAGTTCACCCAAAAATGACAACGATGTCATCATGTCGTTCCAGATGTGTTGACTTAAAATAAAATAAAATGTTTTGTAAAAGTTTGTTTTCATTGTCGAGCTCCAAAAACCATAAAAAGCACTATAGATTTTTCTGTTCCAAGTTATCTGAAATTATATAATATCTCCAAATATTATGTAATTTCAAGAACTCTGTGCATATTCATATTTGTGTCTGCAGTTAGATTTAAAAAGGCTTCAGGTTTGACATCAACAACACAAAACAATGCTTGTTATTGTGTCTTACTGTTTTGTTTATCACACAAAATTTTCGTATGACTTATAATAAACAATATTGTTCACAGTTTAGGCTCAAGTAGGATTTTTTAGTAGGCAAGTAAACTTTTTACTCAGAAAGGATGAATTTAACTGATCAAAAGTGACGGTTAAAGACATTTATAATAGGGATGTCCCCAAATCCGAATACAGTGTTCTGAAAGGAAATTACATTTACTACGGAACCCCTAAAATAATATTAATAATAATAATAATAATAATAATAATAAATACAGTTGAAGTCTAAAGTTTACATAAAATGTTTATTATTTTACCAAAATAAAAGGGATTTTACAAAGTGCATGTTATTTTTTATTTAGTACTGACCTGAATAAGATATTCCATAAAAGACATTTACATATAGTCCACAAGAGAAACTAATAGGTGAAATTATAAAAATGACCCTGTTTAAAAGTTTACATACACTTGATTCTTAATACTGTGCTGTTACCTGAATGATCCACAGCTTTGTTTTTGTTTTGTTCAGTAATAGCTGTTCACAGGGCCGTCTCTAGTGGGGTGAAAGGTGATAACGATAATAGGGGCCCACGGCTGAGGAGGGCCCCCCGGCGATTTCAACAAACAGATTAAAAAGACGCTCAGGACAGTTGAAGGGCCACTGCTGCGCTTTGTCACGAAAGCTTATCATTTGCATGTGTTTTTAAGCATTGCTGATTTAAACATTTTAAAAAGGGTAAAGCATTCAAACACAAGATGTGGAAAAACTAAACTTAGAGAGCAACGTCAAACATGCAAACACCCAACCAAGCTCTCCTTTGCGTCCTCCTGCACCTGAACGAACAAATACAAATCGCCAGTTTAGACATGCACACACAAAAAGATGTGAAAGAGCCCAGCAGTGCGGATGCTGAGAGATGTGCTCTCGTAGCCCTTGAACCACAAATTGACTTTTGCCTCTTCTTGCTCTTGAACAGACAAATAAATTATGTCGAAAATCCCCTGGAAAGTATCCTAGAAAAAACTGTCGGTTATGTCTTAAGTGAACGTAAACGGTTGAGAGAGAAATTGAATGTGTGTTATTATATTGGATGCATTCTCTCTTAAAGTGACCATGCCTAATTCACAAGCTGCTGTCAGTGTCCTTAATGTTATTCCAAGCAAATGGAAAATTCAATGCAATGCAATGCTATTTTACATTTAATTATTCTGTTTCTGTACCTGGACACCTACAAACTTGACAAAAATGTAAACGAAAATGTAAATAAATAAATAGAACATACATACAAATTAAACTATTTCAAACAGGGCCCACAGGTGCAACCTGCACCAGGCCCCCACAAACTCCAGCTACGGCCCTGGCTGTTCATGAGTCCCTTGTTTGTCCTGAACAGTTAAACTGCCTGCTGTTCTTCAGAAAAAACATTCAGGCCCCACACATTCTTTGGTTTTTCAGCATTTTTGTGTATTTGAACCCTTTCCAACAATGACTGTATGATTTTGAGGTCCATCTTTTTACACTGAGGACAACTGAGAGACTCATATGCAACTATTACAGAAGGTTCAAAAGCTCACTGATGCTTTAAAAACCGTAACTTTTTTATTTTAAAGTTCAGGGTAAATTGAACTTAGTTTGTCTACTGGGAGACATGTACGTACCTTCTGTAGCTTCTGAAGGGCAGTATTAAAAAGATGATATTTAGGCAAAATATAAAAATATGTACACATCTTCATTGTGTTCAAAAGTTTTCACCCCCTGGCTCTTAATGCATTGTTTTTCCTTCTGGAGCATCAGTGAATGTTTAAACCTTCTGTAATAGTTGCATATGAGTCCCACAGTTGCCTTAGTGTGAAAAAATGGATCTCAAAATCATACAGTCATTGTTGGAAAAGGTTCAAATACACAAAAAAGCAGAATTTGTGAGACCTTGCAGATTTTTCAGAAGAAAAGCGGGTAGTTTAACTGTTCAGGACAAACAAGGGACTCGTGAACAACTATCACTAAACAAAAAAACACTCATTCAGGTAACAAAACAGTATTAAGAATTAAGTGTATGTAAACTTTTGAACAGAGTCATTTTTTTCAATTGAATTATTTTCTTTTGTGGACTATGTGTAAATTTCTTTTGTTTAAAATGTCTTACTCACACATTTTATACGTTTAAATGTTTGTCAGTGGTCCCCAGGATCTGCAAATCATTCGACATCGTCCTTTTGTCGTAAGTGAAATTTTATGTCTAACCATGTCCCTTTAGTGGCTCTGTAGAACGTCTTATTCATTTTCCGTGCCTTTCCGAATAGGGATTCACTATTTGGGTACATCCCTAATTTATAATATTACAAAAGCTTTCAGATTCAATTAAATACTTTTCTTTTGAACTTCAAATTCATCAATCAATCAATATTAGACAGGCTTTAACATTGATGATAATAAAGTTTCTTGAGCAGCAAATCAGCATATTAGAATGATTTCTGAAGGATCATGTGATGCAAAATTACATTTTAACATATATTAAAATAGAAAGGTTATTTTAAATTGTAATAATATTTGCAATAATATTTTTACCAAACCCTTCTGTTATTGTGAGTTATTGTGGGCTACAGGTTGTTTATAGCTTCCCCAGACATGACAGTATTGAAACATGAAAATGCAACTCCTTAGCCTTGATTTGAGGGGCGTGATCTTTGCTGTCCTGAAATTAACTGCCTTTGTTTTCAGAGGCTTTTGTGAGGCATTACCTCATCGATCTCTCCTGTTACCCAAAGGCAGATGAGCGGATGAAAAGCAAGGGAGGGGGGTCTTGAGCGTCTGCGGTCACGCTGACTTGGCGCTCGGCTCACCGTTGCAGCAGATGCTGCTTTTCTCTGCACTTCACAAAGGTTTTTTCCCTCCTTTTTCTTTAGTATACTCCTAAAGCCCCGAGGGAACGCAGCCGTGACCCTTACCTCAACGAGCCAGGCTTGTATTTCCATCGCTCCTGCGTATGGATTGTTCTAGACTCTCTCTAGTGATTCATTAGAAACAGCCAGGAGTATGCAGAGACAATCGGCGGCTAATGCGTTTCCCAGAGCTCCTGCGCAACAATCCCCTCGTCTTTTCTTCCTTGCGTTTTCCTTTGCTTTTTTTTCTCCGCTCTTAAAGAGCATTTAGAGAGTTGAGCGGAGGTCCCACTGTGAGGCAGAGAACAGCTCGGCTGCTGAGGATGTTAACAGGCTGTTGGACGTCTCGGGCGGTGTGCGGAGGTGGTGTTTCCCCGTGGATCTGTGCCAGAGCGGTGGCCCCCGTTGGCAGAGGCCGCTTAAAGGCCAAATAATATGCTGTAGGTGCTTGGAAGTCAGAGGCTAAATGCCAGCTGAAGTGTTCCAGGCCAAAGGGTGCCACTGATGGACTCACTGCTGGACTTTGTCCACCAGTATTTAACAGTTAAATGTACTGCAAGTCTTTTTGTCTTGTGTGTCCAGATGAAAAAAAAAAAAAAAAGTTTGCGGTTTCACAGCTCCAGAAAGAAGCCGTTAATGCTCATAAGACTGCATTTGTTTGATCAAAAAATACAGTATAAACAGTAAAATAATGAAATATTCTTACAATTTAAAATAACTCTTTTCTATCTTAATATATTTTAAAATTTAATTTATTTCTGTGATGCAACGCTGAATTTTCAGCATCGTTACTCCAGTCTTCAGTGTCACACGATCCTTCAGAAATTATTCTAATATGCTGCTTTTCAGTGCAAGAAGCATTTCTTATTATTATCCATGTTGAAAACAGTTGTGCTGCTTAAAATTGTAGGATTTTTTATGAATAGAAAGCATTTATTTAAAATAGAAATCACTCAGAAAATATTTAAGCATAAACTTGAGGCCAAAAGTTTATATACACCTTGCAGAATCTGCAAAATGTTAATTATTTTACCGAAATAAGAGGGATCATACAAAATGCATGTAATTTTTTATTTGGTACTGACTTGAATAAGATATTTCACATAAAAGATGTGTACATATATAGTCCACAAGAGAAAATAATAGTTTAATTTATAAAAATGACTTTACATACATTGATTCTTAATACTGTGTTGTTACCTGAATGATCCCCAGCTGTTTTTTTTTTTTTTTTTGTAGTGATAATTGTTTATGAGTTGTTAGTCCTGAACAGTTAAACTGCTCGCTGTTCTACAGAAAAGTCCTTCGGGTCCCACAAATTCTTTGGTTTTTCAGCATTTTCATTACAGAAGGTTTAAACGCTCACTGATGCTCCAGAAGGAAACCCAATACATTAAGGGCCGGGGGTGAAAACTTTTTGAATTGAACATCAGGTAAATTTAACTTATAAACATGTAAGTATCTTCTGTAGCTTCTGAAAGACAGTACTAAATGAAAAATAAATAAATAAAAAGTTTTCACTCCTTGGCTCTTAATGCATTGTGTTTCCTTCTGAAGCATCCGTTTACTAAATTAAAAATGACATGCACTTTGTATGATCCCTCTTCATTTGATAAAATAATTAACATTTTGCGGATTCTGAAGTTAAGAAGTTAAGAAGTATCAACATAGTTAAAAACAAGATATGTGAACACAAATTATTCAGTTAGAAAAAAAAATGCATGAGATTTGAAACAAATTGGATTTATTAATGCTAAAAAACAAACAAAAAAAATCCATGCAGAAATCTTTTTTGTTTGTTTGTTTTTTTTTAACCCCAAAGGCTACATACCCTTCAAATAAAACACTTCAGATGCTGTTTTGTGCTGTTTATTTCTATAATCTACTGTATTTCTGAGTAAGGCAGTTTATTCAAGAGGAAAATTGTAGGGCAGGACTTGATTTCATCCTTCAGGAATTGAATGGATTGTGAGAAGTGGGCGTTATGTACTAGAAAGCAGGACGGTGTTTAAGAGTTAAAGTACTTGGAAATTACATTTTGATAAAAGATTATGAAAGCAATTTTTAAAAGAAAACCGCAATAATGCAAACTGTTCAGTCATGCTCTGTAACACCAAAAACGTGCATCTAAAAAGTAAACACGGTCAATAATAATGGTGTTAAAACTTGAGAGACAAAACACATCAACGTCTTTTAAGAGTTTCAAAGAAAACAACTTAAATGTTGCAGTAGAAGTATCTGGTACAAATACATGTGCATGTAAACTAAACACAACTAATAAACAGTCTTTCTCTATTCTAACTCTGTAAAGCCGAACAAATGTTTCTTGTGGCAGCAGACGCAGCTGAACGCGTGACATTGTGGGGAAGGGATGACTTCACTCCTGCGTGTGGAGATGCGGTTTTAATGGCCCAGGGCAGCGAGCGGCTCATGAGATCACTGGATCTCTCCAGGAGCTGTGAAGCCACATTACCAGCAGACTCGATTTGTCATAAAAATAAGCCGTTTCCTTTAGCAGTCATGTGTTTTCTCTGGCAGTGCCATTATGGCTTTGGCTGCCTGCCCAGCCTCATTTAAAGCTGCTTGTTGTGTCAGCCGTCCCTTCAGCGTTTGAACAGAGCCTCTGATGCCCGGCTGAATGACACGCTCAGCACTTTGAACCCTTAGAAGTGCATGTATGTGTGTGTGATACATTTATGAACATGCACTGTGTAGACTCCCCTTCTATATTTCACTTTTTTGCTCTGTAGATTTATGTTTATACATCTGGCAGATGCACCAAATTTGACTTACAGCGCGATCATTTTTATCCCTACTTGAATTCTGTGGGAATTTAACCAATGAAACCAATCCCGAGCAACTGAGCTACAGGAATGTTGTTTCAGGGTTCTTGATTTGTTTATATCATTCTTTAGGGGTTAAAAAAAAGTTTCTGATGTAACATTAAAGGCTTTGGATCACTCTATTAGATCTGTTAACAAAGGAAAAGCAAAGTCCTCCTGGGTTTCTTGAAGCACAGATGGTTTTCTAAGGAATAGTTTATCCAGAAATGCAAATTAACATTTAGTTTACTTATCCTCGTGTCATTTCAAATACATATGCTGTATTGTTGTTGTTGTTTTTTTTTTCTTTAAAACAACATACATTACAGTTCAAAGATCAGTTTGTATGTATGTATATATATAAACAGTTGAAGTCAAAAGTTTACAATACACCTTGCACAATCTGCAAAATGTTAATTCTTTTAGCAAAATAAGAGCAATTATACAAAATGCATGTTGTTTTTTATCTAGTACTGACCTGAATAAGATATTTCAGATAAAAGACATTTACATATAGTCCACAAGAATATAATAATAAAAATAATAGTTGAATATATTCAAATTCTTCAGTTTTTCAGCATTTTTGTGTATTTGAACCCTTTCCAGCAATGACTGTTTGTTTTTGAGATCCATCTTTTCACACTGAGGACAACTGAGAGACTCATATGCAACTATTACAGAAGGTTCAAATGCTCACTGATGCTCCAGAAGGAAACACAATGCATTATGAGCTGAGGTGAAAACTTTTGAACAGAAAGTTGTGTGCATATTTTTCTTATTTTGCCTAAATATCATATTTTTTTCATTTAGTACTGCCCTTCAGAAGCTACAGAAGATACTTGCATGTTTCCAAGAAGACAAAATTAGTTACATTTACCATGAACTTCATGCTCTTAATGCATGGTTTTTCCTTCTGGAGCATCAGTGAGCATTTGAACTTTCTGTAATAGTTGCATATGAGTCCCTCAGTTGTCCTCATTGTGAACAGATGGATCTCAATATCATAGAGTCATTGTTGCAAAGGGTTTAAATACACAAAAATGCTGAAAAAAATTAATAAAAAAATTAAATTAATAAAAAAAAATTTATGACTGCATTTTAGTATTCCATTAAAAAAAAAAATCTAAAATTATGAATTAAAGTCATAATATTTTGAGAATAAAGTCAAAATAGAGAATAAATTTGAAATTCTAAGAATAAAGTCAAAATTCGTAATCTCGTAATTTTGACTTTGTCAAAATATTTCGACTTCATTCTCAAAATATTTCGACTTCATTCTCATTATATTTCGATTTTATTCTTGTAATTTCAACTTTATTCTCTAAATATTTTGACTTTATTCTCGAATCATTTCGACTTTATTTTTGTAATTTCGATTTTGTTCTCGAAATTTTTACTTTATTCTCAAAATATTTGAGCTTTATTCTTGTAATTTTGACTTTATTCTCAAATCATTTAGACTTAATTCTCAAAACATTTCAACTTATTCTCATATTTTTTTACTTTATTCTTGTCATTTCAACTTTATTCTCAAAATATTTTGACTTTGTTTTTGTAATTTTGAATTCTAAAAATATTTCGAGTTTATTCACAAAACATTTAGAAAATTATTCTTGTAATTTCTACTTTATTTTCAACTTTATTCTCAAAATATTTAGACTTTATTCTCAAAACGTTTCCACTTTATTCTCAAAATATTTTGACTTTATTCTCGAAACATTTCAACTTTATTCTCAAAATATTTCGACTTTATTCTCGTAATTTCAACGTTATTCACAAAATATTACAGCTTTATTCTCAGAACTTTTTGACTTTATATTCTAAAAATATTTTAACTTTATTCTTGTGATTTCGACTTTATTCCTCTAATCATTTCAACTTTATTCTCGAAATTTCTACTTTATTCCTCTAATAATTTCGACTTTATTTCGAGAAACATTTAGACTTTATTCTCATAATTTAGACTTTATGCTCGTAATTTAGACTTTATTCTGGTAACATTTTGACTTTATTCTCGTAATTTAGACTTTATTCTCTAAACATTTTGACTTTATTCTCAAAATATTTCAACTTTATTCTTGAAATTTCGACTTTATTCCACAAATTGTTTTGACTTTATTCTCAAAACATTTTGACTTTAATCTCATAATTTAGACTTTATTCTCAAAATATTTCAACTTTATTCTCAAATATTTCGACTTTATTCTTGTAATTTCTACTTTATTCCTCTAATCATTTCAACTTTATTCTCGAAACATTTCGACTTTATTCTCAAAACATTTCGACTTTATTCTCAAAATATTTCAACATTATTCTTGAAATTTCTACTTTATTCCTCTAATAATACTTTATTCCTTAAAAATAATCTCATAATTTAGACTTTATTCTCAAAATATTTAGACTTTATTCTCTTAATATTTTGACTTTATTCTCAAAACATTTCAAGTTTATTCTTGTAATTTTGACTTTATTCTCACAATTTCATTTTGCTGTTTTATTGAGCCGTTGAGCTGTCATTGAATGGAAATATCTGCATTAACAATCTTTAATCTTTAATTCTCTCTCTTTTTTTTTTTTTTTTTACAGAAAAAAGGAAAAAATGTAGGACTGGATTGTCATGAAGATGAATAAACATAATTTTTGAGTGAACTGTCCCATTAAAACCTAGGTTATAAAAGCCTTTAATTGTAACAGTTCCAACTGTCTTTATGTTGGTCTGTATGTAAAATAGCACTGAGAAACACCCAAATAATACCCAATCCAACACTACACTTAGTCCTGTCTTTGTCTGTCTCCTCTAATTCAAAACTCACTCTTGTCATAAAACATAATAGCTGACTGGCAAGAGGACCGTTTGGCTGATTTTATGTGAACATTAATGAATTCCATGCCATTACAAATAAAAAACAATGCTTGCAGTGTTTACAGGAGCTGTCCGCATGTGATGTATTATGAAGCTTTAGCACATTCAGATCCTGTTGGACAGTCCTGGCATGTCAGTCGGGAAACTTGGGACATCCTAATGTTTCTTTAGGCTAACATGAAACACTTTGCATGCCATTTTACCCATATTTAAGTATTTACGAATAATTTGCACAGAAATGAAACACTTCTCCTTTAAATCCTCAAAGACTTTTGTGTCAGATTGATTCGGAAATTCATCTGTCAGCTCATAATCGTTGATCTCATTTGTCCTGCGTGACACGAGACATCTATGTTTTTATATTATAGTGTTTCAGGCCTAAGCGGTTTTCCGTCTCACCCGCAGAAACTCATCATTAAACCATCAGCTGCTTAAGAAAACATCTCATCCTAAGTGCCTCTTTCTTAGACCCAAATGAGTCCTAATCCTAGACTGTTAGAACTTTTCATGGATATTCACTATTGAAAATGGATTTTAGTTAAAGACATAATCTCTACTGGACAGCAATGACTTTCACAGTGTATTCTTTGTACTTTCACTCAACTTTGAATGTTTTTGTCAGGATTGTAAATTAAATTCAAAGGGTGGATTTTATTTATCTTATACATGAAAACATTACAACAATTCTAACATTTTTGCACCAGATTTGATTCATTTGATATAGTAATTAGCATGTTTTCAGTCACTTTAGAATTGAAGTTATTTATATGTACAGAAACTCTTCGTTATATATATATTCTTACTGTGCTCTTGTTCTTTGTTTAATGGAAGTTTTTTAGTTTTTCTGCATGCTTGACTGACTCTAAAGCATCTTAGATGTGTAATTACTAATGAATAATGAAATCATTCTGCTGAGGGTTTGCGCAGCTCTTTGTAGTCGTGACTTCACTGTAATGTCACTACATTACTCATTCACACTCTAAACATCAGCAGGGATGTTCACCTCATTCAGATAAGATAAGAGCGCTGGGAACGCCGCCCCATACCTCCCTGAAACACATAGACACACAGAGAAAAACTCCCTTATTTCTGCCTCAAGAAACTCCTCGGCCTCTGTTTGCTTCTGAACACTTGTGTACTTGTGTTTTAAAGATAAAGTGTATGTACTCTTTAGTACAAATGTAGGGGTGTGTGGATTTTTATAACCACTTTTCCCTTTAATACCAATGTCTGTAGAGCTTTTTACTATTAAAATTTTGAGTTGGAATTTGTACAAATTATTAAATAAAGTTTTTTTAATTAATTAATTAAATTAATTAATTAATTATACAAAAAAAAACTGAATCCAAATTTATTTTTAAGATTTTGAAATATTTTATTTTGGAATAATTAAACCTGGCTTTAAAAATAAGAGAAAAAATAATTTATTAACTAATTTATTAATATATTCCCTTTTTATTATTATTGTTTATTTTTTTATTTATTAGTATTATTGTTTGTTATGCTGGCATGGCGTTAAAAAAAGGGGAAAATAATTTAATAGTACTTTTTGTTTATTATTATTGTTTTTTATTTATTTATTAGTTTTTTTTTTTTTTGTTAGATTTTTTTAGTTAATTTATTAGTTATATGAACTGAATCCAAATTTAATTTAAAGCTTTTTTAAGAAAAAAAAAAAATATATATATTTTATTTAGTTTTATTTTGAATAACTAAACCTGGCTCTCGCCATGAATGTAAGCTTACATGGCGTTAAAAAAGGGAAAAAATAATTGATTTATATATCTATTGTAATTTATTTATTTATTTATTTATTAATAAATTTATATTTCATTATTGTAATTTTAATTTATTTATTAATGTTATTGTTTGTTAAGCTGGAATGGCGTTAAAAAGGGGAAATTATTTAATAATATATACTTATTAATATATTCTTATTTCTTACTTATTTATTATTATTATTTTGTATTTATTAAAAGAATATTATTTCTTATATATTTACAATTTTTAATATATATATATATATATATATATATATATATATATATTTTTTTTTTTTTTTAAATAAAATAGTAATAAAAAAGGGAAAAAAATATTAATTTTTGATTTTTATTTATTTTTTATTTATTAGTATTGTTATTTTATTGTATTTTTTTAAAATTATTATTATAAATTTATTAGTTATACAAACTAAATCCAAATGTAATTTTTACTGGGGGTTTTTTTTAAGAAAAAAAAAAAATTCTATTAAGTTTTATTTCTGAATAACTAAACCTGGCAAAATATTTAATTTATTTAATTATATAGTATATATAGTTACAATGCAAACAAATACATTTACTTTAGAAACTAAATTTCACAAAGCAATGTTTTTTTCTTTTCGGGGAATATGCCTTAAAGTTAAAGTCTTGTTTTTTTTCCCTTATGTTACAGGTTTTTTTTTTTCTTGTTTTAGGCACAAACTTTACAAATTTTAATAAGGTTTTTGATTAAATGAATGCTCAAACATTACCTTCAAACAGTTATTCTAAACTGTAAAACAATTTACTGTATTTTTTTTTTTTTTTTTATCAAATCTGTGCCGGCCTGCTGAGCATATGAGACTTATTTTCTTAATTATTCCAAGCTTTTGACTGCCAGTGTACATTTATTCAATCATACTAAGAAATGGGTTTTTGGTTTGTCGCTGCTACAATGTCATTCCACAAAATGAAATCCGTCAGAAAAGTCAGCTCTTGTTTACATTTTCCTTGGGAAGGAGCATTTTTGGAGTCTGTTTGGGAGCTCTTTAAGTCTAGAGGTGGGCCGCTGATCGTTATCGCACACAAATGGCTTCGTTTTCGAGCCATTCCCCTCTTCCTTTCGACTTGGCTTTTTGTGCTTTTCCCCTTTAAATTGAATTTTAAACCCATTGGCTTTGATTCGATTTAGGACGCTAAGCGAGCTGTGGGCACTGCTTTTCTCCTCTGGCCGTTTCGAGCACCTCCAGCTTAGCGTTTAATCTGTAATCAATTTGTTTGCAGTGTGTACAATGATCCGTGTGCGTGAGTGTGTGAGTTTTACAGAAGTAATTATGCCACAGAAGTCGCCGAGCTCCAGATTAATGCACACTAGAATTAAACAAACTAGGCTCATGGGCCAATTATGTAGGCAGAGAAAACGCGAGGGGAGCCATAATTTCCATCTGACTCAACATCCACTCTGTCTTCCACCTCCTAGTTCTTATTTGTGTCAGATCTGAGCATCCCCCCACCACCACCACCTTCATTTCTTTTATTTATTCTCTCTTTTGCTTTGTTTTCTTTTTTTTTTAGGAGGGCCGATTCCATTTGTACGCCCACACATTCGTATCCCATGAAACCCCTCAGCGGTACAGAGAGTGCCGCTGCATTAGTCACATTTGCACATGCTCACTAGGAGCCGTCTGTGCGTTTGAAAAGAGTGAATGACTGTTGGCCGGCAGTAATCGCTCCTTTCTTTTGTCCCGACAGCAGACAGACTGATTCTGTCGTCATTTACTTCTGTACAGTTATGCTCCTCTAATCACTAACACAAAAATAACATGGTAAAAGATTGCTGTTGCATTTTTTATGTTTGTCTATGTTATTCCAAAAGTCTATCCATCCAAACATCCATCCATCCATCTTTCCATTCTTCTGTCCATCCATCCATTATTTTATCCATCCATCCATCCATTATTTTATCTCTCCGTCCATCCATCATCCATCCATCTATTCTTCCATTATTTTATCCATCCATCTCTGTCCATCCATCCATCCTTGTTTCCTTCCTTCCTTACTTCCATCCATCCTTCAGCCATCCTTCCATTATTTTATCCATCCATCCATCTGTCTGTCTGTCTGTCCATTCATTCATCCATCCATCCATCCATCCTTGTTTCTTCCTTCCTTACATCCATCCATCTATCCACCCATCCCTCCAGCCATTGTTCCATCCATCCATCCATCCATCCATCCTTTTATCCATTCATCTATGGTCCATTTGTCTGTCCATCCATCCATCCTTCCATCCATCCATCCATCCATCCATCCATCATCCATCCATCCATCCATCCATCTATTCTTCCATTATTTTATCCATCCATCTCTGTCCACCCATCCATCCTTGTTTCCTTCCTTCCTTACATCCATCCATCCATCCATCCATCCATCCTTCCATCTATGCATTCATCTATTATTTTATACATCCTCCCACCCATCCATCCATCCTTCCTTCCTTCCTTCCTTCTTCCTTCCTTCCTTCTATGCATCCATCCATTATTTTATACATCATCCTCCACCCACCCATCCATCCATCTGTTATTTTATCCCTCCTTCAATCATCTATCCATTCTTCCATTCATTCATCCATTCCTTTCTTCCTTCCTTCCTTCCTTCCTTCCTTCCATTTATCCATTCATCCATCCATCATCCTTCCACCCATTCATCCTTCCTTCCTTCCTTCCATTTATCCATTCATCCATCATCATCCTTCCACCCATTCATCCATTCATCCTTCCTTCCTTCCTTCCTTTCATTCATCCATCCATCCATTCATCATCCATCCATCATCCTTTCAACCGTTCTTCCATTCATCCATCTATCCTTTCTTCATTCCTTCCTTCCATCCATCCATTATTTTATCCATCCTTCCATCATCTATCCATCTGTCTGTCCATCCATCCTTCCATCCATTCTTCCATTCGTCCATCTATCCTTCCTTCCTTCCTTCCTTCCTTCCATTTATCCATTCATCCATCCATCATCCTTCCACCCATTCATCCTTCCTTCCTTCCTTCCATTTATCCATTCATCCATCCATCATCCTTCCACCCATTCATCCTTCCTTCCTTCCTTCCATTTATCCATTCATCCATCCATCATCCTTCCACCCATTCATCCATTCATCCTTCCTTCCTTCCTTCCTTCCTTCCATCCATCCATCCATCCATCCATTCATCATCCATCCATCATCCTTTCAACCGTTCTTCCATTCATCCATCTATCCTTCCTTCATTCCTTCCTTCCATCCATCCATTATTTTATCCATCCTTCCATCATCTATCCATGTCTGTCCATCCATCCTTCCATCCATCCTTCCATCCATTCTTCCATTCATCCAGTCTTCTTTCCTTCCTTCTTTCTTCATTCTTTCCTTCCTTCCTTCCTTTCTTCCACCCACCCATCCATCCATCTGTCCATCCATCTATCCATCATTTTATCTCTGTCCTTCCATCCATTGATCATTCATCTGTCTATCCATCTATCTATCCATCATTCATCCATCCTTATTTTTATCTGTTTTATCTGTTTTTTATCATCCTTATTTTCATCCATTTTTTATCCACCCATTATTTTATCCATCCACCATCAACTCTATTCAGTGCTGTGAATTGCTGCATGCACACTATGTTTTTGTGTGGTGCTAAAGAGGACAAAATAAAACCAATAAAAACAAGAATATTTTTGTCTATGAGACTGTGCGGAATCAAGCCGAGAGAGATTAATGATGTTTCTCTGGCAAACAGCAGCTGTAACACCAGTCAAGTACAAAGTGTTCATGATGTAGTGCTGAGGGAGAAACTGCAGCGCACAGACAGGCAGGGACTTTCCCTCACGTCTGCTCCTCTACTCATGTCTCATGTCTCTCTCTTTCATCCCTCTGTTTTCACATGTTCTCAGTCCTTGTCATCAATAATTGGGGTCTAGATGTCCAAACTACACTGTCTATGATTAACACTTGACTATTTATTTATGTTATCCAGAGATATTTTGGTGTTATACTAACAGTGGGGTCCAAGAGTCTAAGACACATTGAAATTATGGGAATAATAACCTCATTTAAACCCGGTAAGATTTTCAAAAATGTCAGTTACACTAGCATTTAAAATGCTATTTCTAGGTCACTAATCAAATTAACATACTGATCATGTGAACTTCTTTGAACAGATGGCAAAGCACAAGAGGCTCTCAGGAACATTGCTGGAGAACATGATCATCAGGTTTGTGCATGTTTTACTTCATTCAGCAAGGATGCATTAAATTGATCAAAAGTGACAGTAAAAACATTTATAATGTTACAAAAGATTGCTTTTTTAAATAAGTGCTGTTCTTTTAAACTTTAATAATAAGACATGTTTCTTGAGCATTAAATCAGCATATTAGAATGATTTCTGAAGGATTATGTGACTAAAAATTCAGCTTTGCATCACATAAATAAATTATATTTCTTAATATATTACAATACAAAACAGTTATTTTAAATTGTAATAATATTTCACAATTTTACTGTATTTTTGATCAAATATATGCAGCCTTTGTGAGCATAAGAGACTTTTTGAACTTTTGAACAGTTTTGTAAATGCATAACAGATATTTGAGTATATTCCACATGACAAAATTACTGAAATTACACTAATTATCCTGTTTAATGGTTTATAAACTCTTGGTTCTTAATGTCATGTGTGGTCTGAAGCATAAATAACTCTTTGTAGCCTTCTGTGACAGTTGTTTATGAGTCTCCGGTTTGTCCTGTGCAGTGAAGCTGCTCTGTTCCAGACAAAAATCCTTCAGGTCCAGTAAAGTCCAGCATACACAACTATCACGAAAGCTGCAACCAGTCATTTTTATGGTCCTTTTTTTCTTCTTCTTCTTCTTTTCAGATTCTTCATCTGAAGATGTGCAGATTCTATAAGCGGTGTGTAAACTTAAGAGCACATCTGTACTGCTCAAGTGAAGTATTTCAAGCACATTTCAAGAGGGTAGACTTCTGTGCCCTATTAAAAGGTATTTAAGGCACACATTTCATGTTTTATGTTGTGAGATATGCTTGATAAAATCATATTTAATATAAAACCAGTTTTAAACATTAAATATTTGTATCTATCCCTTAGACTGGTAATTTTGGCCTGAGTGGCCAAACTATTTTGACATTTAGTCACTATTTTTTTAACAGTTGCAATTGCAATAACAGAAAATAAAATAACATTGAGAAAGAAAGTTTTTTTTTTAATAATGTGAATTTTGTCAAGATAATTTTGTTGTTATTTTTTGCTTTAAACTTCAAAATCATGCAAAACAGCATTTGTAACTTTGTAACTTTTTTTAATAAAATATTTAGACATGCACTCACAAATTTGACAGATTGCATATATATATATGCAATCTGTCACATTTGTGATATATATATATATATATATATAAATTTGATAAAATATAAAGAAAAAAATTCAATTGTAGTTAGTTTTAGCAATGTTGCTATCTTTTATAGTTATATAGTTATATTTATATTATTAGTTAATTGCAAATATCTATATAATATTTCATATTTTTAAAATAATTTTTATCTTTATTTTTATTTCATGTTTGGTTATTTTAGTATATTAAGTTAAATGAAAAAAGAGAAATGTTGCTTTGCTGAAATAAAATTTGCATTTGTTTATATATATATGTGTGTGTGTGTGTGTGTGTGTATACATTTGATCAGTTTTTTGTATCATATTTGTATTTATATTTAATTTTACATTTTATTTTTAGTTGACAATAACATTTTTTAAATAGTTTTTTATTATTATTAGCTTTTATTTTTTATATTAACAAAAACTATTTTATTAATATTTAATATTTTTTAGTTTAAATAGCAGCATTCTTTTACAAAAATATTTTAATTATTTTTTTTTTATTTATTAATATTTTGAATTAGCTTTTATTTTTTATATTTTCAGTTTTCCTTTTAATTTAAGTTTTAATAATTTTGTTATGTCTTTTAATATATTTTTTTAATTTTCTAAATAGATTTAATTTTTTAATTAAACGTTTTTAATTAAAAAAAATCTAATTTAATTTAAGTTTTATTCAAAATCAAAAAATTTTAGTCAAAAATAGCATGTTTTACAAAAAAAAAAAAAATTATAATAAGTTAACATTTATTTTATTTTACGTAACAAAAATGTTTGTTTTTTATTTATGTTTTAGTTAACTATAACCCAGGACCCTGAATTTTTTATTTATTGTTTTCAATTATATGAATTTTGTATTTTTTTTCAATTACATGAATTTTGTATTTTTTTAGTTCATGTTTGTTGCTAGACATTTTCAGGCAAATCAGGATTTTTAGGTTTTTCGTCATAACACATTTTTTTTCTGAAGGTATACTTTTTTTAACTGACTGTATTAAAAAAGAAAAAAAAAAAAAAAAAAACTAAATAGCTTTAATTTATTTATTTATTTATTTTGTTGTTGTTGTAGTCATTTTAGTTTTCATTAAGTTGATCCAAAATCAAAACAACACGTTTATTAACGTTTATGTTTAAAAAATGTTTTATTTTTTTTATTAATTTTATTTATATTATTATATTTTTAATGTATTTAATTAATTTATTTGTTCATTTATTTATTTATGTTTTAGTTAACTGTTAATAACACTGGACCCTCAATTTTTTATTTACATGAATTTTGTCTATACATTTTTTATTTATTTTTTTTAGTTGACATTTGTTGCTAGAAAATTTAAGGCAAATCAGGATTTTTAGTTTTTCTAGACATAACAAATTTTTACAATCAGTTTTTTTCTGAAGGTTTCCCCTTTTTAACTGACTTTATTGTTTGTTTTTTCAGGTTTCAGGCCCTATTTTTATACCCCATTCAAGAAAAGTGCCATAGAGCTTTATAATGATGAATTCTGTGCCAGTGTGGTCTTCTATCTTTCCTCCTTTCCGAGATTTTTCCATCTTTTCCTTCCCTTCGCCAAAACAATTTCCATCTGGGCCGAGTCCCAGCAAGACTGCCGCTCAATTACCACACTCCAATACACACAGCGAGCTCAACATCTCCAGCCGAAAACACACCTGCACTCACACAGAGAGAAAGAGAGAGAGAGAGAGAGAGAGAGAGACCTGTCTCGCTGACGGATCCGGCTCGTCCACCCACACAAACTCTCACAGAGGCAGCACTTGGTCAAATAGCACAAAGAGAGAGTGAGCGAATGAAAAAAAACAGCGCGATAGAGGGAATAATGCCGTATCCCCCTCCTGTCTGTGTGTTTTTTTGGGCCGAAGCGACTCCCCCACACCATCTTCCCCAGAGCTTATGAAAGACGAGGGATGTTTATGCGTCTGACGGCGCTCTCCTTTCTTTCGGCAGCCGTTCCTTTGCTTTTAAAACCATTAACCCTGCCAGCTAATGTCATGATGGATTTCATAAGCGAACGCGCTCTTAAAGCTGCCAGGCCAGACGTCAGGCATCGGCTGACAAAAGCTCCTATAGCTCGAGAGGAGAAAAAGCGTAGGAACATAAACACCATCCTTAAAAACAGCCCATAAAAATTCTTTGCTGTGGAAACATGGAAATAAGATGCTGTATTGTAGACATAAACATTTCTAGATGTTAATATAACCCTGAAGACATCCTAGCGCTCGCTATTTACACTCCGTGTTTCTCCTTTCGGAGCGTTATTGAACTTTGCTCCTCTGGGCTCTGGTTTGTGTCTCTTTCAGACGTCTATGATGTGTCTTAAGTGGATATGGTTATGTAAAATAAAGATGCTATATCGGGATCCTGCGCTGGCCAGGCTCTCTGTGTGTGTAGACAGCTGGTGTGGTTGATCAAAGATGGGCACAGCAGCACCTGATGCCCGCTTCTGCCCGGCGTAATGTGCCAAAACAGACAAATGCCCACCCTGTGGTCCAGAGAGAGTTAAATGAGTGAGCTGTGCCATTTTGTTACACTGAATTTATTTAGACTGAACATACTGAGGGATAGTTCATTTATTTTATTTTATTTTATTTTATTTTATTTTATTTTATTTTGTTTTTTGTTTTGTTTTGTTTTGTTTTTTGTTTTGTTTTGTTTTGTTTCTAAATAGCCTTAATTTATTTTACATTACATTTTTGTCGTAGTAATTTCAGTATTTCAAATTAAACATTTATATAATATTAATATTAATTTTATTTCAGCTTTATTTCAATTACCAAAATCTATTTTTGTTTTATTTTTAGTTGACAATAACATTTTTTTTTACAAAAATATAATTTTTTCAGCTTTACTTCAATTGCCAAAATCTACTTTTAATTTATATTTTTAGTTCACTGTGTATATATATATATATATATATATATTATTATTATTTTATTTTTTTTACAAAAATGTTTTATTTTATATTTTATTTTATGTCCTTTAGACTTTTTTTATTAATAAAAAAAAAACAAAACTAAATAGCTTTAATTTATTTTTTATTATTATTTTTTTTTACATTAAATTTAGTATTTCAACTTAAACATTTATATTACAGTTAGGTAATGTTTCTATTTGTTTTTAATCTAATATTTATATTTAATTTTATTTCAGCTTTACTTCAATTACAAAAAATCTTTAGGTTTTATTTTTAGTTGACAATAACCTTTTTTTTCTTTTTTTTTTAAAAAGTTTTTTATTTTATTTTAGTTGAATTGGTCGTTTTAGTAATTTTTATAATAATAATAATAATAATAATAATAATAATAATAATAATAATAATAATAATAAATATTTCTAAATAGCTTTAACTTTTTTTTTTTTAATTTTAATTTTAGAAATTTTTAAATTTTATTTTAAAATAAAACATATTTAATTTAGGCAACATTTTATTTTTTAAGTTTGTAATCTAATATTTATATTTATATTTATATTTATATTTATATTTATATTTATATTTATATTTATATTTATATTTATATTTTATTTAAGCTATATTTCAATTACCAAAATCTATTTTTAAGTTTTATTTTTAGTTGACAATGACATTTTTTTTTACAAAAATATTTTATTTGATTTTATGTCCTTTAGACTTTTTGATTTTTTTTTAAATTAGCTTTTATTTGTATATTTTATATTAACAAAAACGATTATAGTATTTTATTTTTAATTAAAAATAACAGCATTTTCCTTTTTAAAAAATATTAATTTTATTATTTGTATACTATTTATTTTGAATTGGCTTTTATTTTTAGATTTTCAGTTTGTCCTGTAGTTGTAATTTTTACATTTCTAAATGGTATTAATTTATTTATTTTTGTTGTTGTTGTTGTAGTAAATGTAGTAGTAAATTTACTAATTTAGTGGTAACTTAAACATTTATATTTAATTTAGCGAACATTTATATTTTTGAGTTATTAATTTATTATAAATATTTTATTTAATTTTATTTCAGCTTTATTTCAATTACAAAAAAACTATTTTTAATAGTTTATTTTTTATATAATAGTTTTTCTATTTTTTATTTAGCTTTATTCCAGTTATCAAAAAACAGCATTTGTTTTACAAACATATTTTATTTGATTTTATTTATATACTATCACTATTTTGATTTACCTTTTGTTTTAATCATTTTGTTATGTCCTTTAGTCATTTTTACTATTTCTTTTAAAAACATTTCTAAATTAATTTAATTACATTTCTGTAATAATTTAAATATTTTAACTTAAACATTTATATTTCATTTAGCCCACATTTGTATTTTTTAGTTTTTAATCTAATATTTATTTGTAATTTTTTTCAGCTTTATTTCAATTACAGAAATCTTTTAATAATAATTTTTCAATGTATTTATTTGTTTTACAATGAAAGAAAAATCTTATATAGGCATTTAAATGGCTCTTTTATACAATTTCAATTTACTTTTTACTCATGAAAAAAGCCAAGGAGGCTGACAAGGCATTAAAACACCGACCAACTGTACAATGAAAGTCAAAGAGGTCCATCGCTGTGTGGACTGTCCCCTTAAAGTTTGATTTTACTGATGTTTTAGTCACTTTTGTGCAATAAACAGTTTTGTGTTGACTCGCCACTGTAAGATCTGTATCCTGAAGCAGAAAGACAGATTTAAGATTTGAAGCAGAAAGATTTAAAGTACCAATTCTAGACTGGTTTCTAAAGAACTTCTGAAAAAAGAGCTATAATTTAGGTTTTTGATGTGACATGAGGGTATGAAGTGTCTGTTTGAAAGCTTTCTTTCCAAGAGTAAACACTGGAAGTGTTAAGTGAGAGTGATTGGACACAATTCATCTCTCTATCCTCCATCTTTGTTCCTCGATCTTATTCTCTCTCTGTTGTCCTGGTCCTGGTGTGCCATGCCTGTGAGCACTTTATTATGCTGTGAGGTGTTGTGTTGTTGTCTGCAGATATTGATCTGACTGTGACAGAGGGACTTTTAAAGGGCCGCTTTGGCTGCAAAGTCCGTGAGTGACAATTTCATTATGTTTTTTCGCCTTTGGCTTCGAATGCACTCATGTCTTACTTTTACAACTATAGTACAGTAACCTCCAAAGTCTGCCGATCAGTGGGCGGAAAGCAAATACAGACAGCCTCGCTATTGCCAAATGCATGTTTTTGCCAGAAAGTTGAACTTTTATGTGTCTCTATGAAAGTTACAGTAATTGTCTCGGTAATTAACTGCCAAATTTTGTATTTCAGAATTAACTTTTTATTCATCCAACACAGTTTTACATTTCTGAATGATTTTACCCATGAAACGACCGAGTGCGTTGTTAAACAGCTTGTCAGTCCCAATTGTTCTTCTGTATATTGTTTTGGCGCATTTTAAATTTGGCTTTACAAAAACGCATTTGTAATACTTTGCTTCCTGAAAGTTTTCTAGCCATTTTAGTATCTATGTGCAAACATTAGATGCCATAATATGTGCTGCCCATTACTTAATAAGCATATAAGCATATTGCATACATACTGCATACTACTAATTAAATAAATGTAGTATGTGATGTTTTTTTCAGCAGTTTGGACTCTCATTCTGACGGCACCCATTCACTACTATGTAATGTAATGCTAAATTTCTCTAAATTTACTCATCCTAAGGCCATCCAAGAGGTAAATCTAAACATTTGTAGAAATTTAGAGTTACATCACTTGCTCACCAATGGATTCTCTGCGGTGAATGGGTGCCATCAGAATGAGAGTCTAAAGAGCTAATAAAAACATCAAAATAATCCACAAGTCTATTCCCTGTTGTCTTTTCACATCAAAATCCACCAACATAAGTGTTTTGGACAGTTTTCGCTTCGGAACAGTGCTTGATCTGTTTTTTACAAACACACAGATTTTAGCTTCACAAGATGTTAATTGATGAGCTGGAGTGGTGTGGATTATTGTAATGTTTTTATTAGCTGTTTGGACTCTCATTCTGATGGCACCCATTTGCTACTATGTAATGTATTGCAAAATTTCTCTAAATTTACTCATCCTAAGGCCATCCAAGATGTAAATGAGTTTGTTTCTTCATCTAAACAGATTTGTAGAAATTTAGCATTCAACATCAACATCAAAATAATCCAGAAGTCTATTCCCTGTTGTCTTTTCACATCAAAATCCACCAACATAAGTGTTTTGGACTGTTTTTTACTTCAAAACAGTGCTTGATCTGTGCATATTTCCCTCCTGATTCAGACAAGATGACTTTTCACTAGAGAAAAGGATAGAGGATAGAGCATTAGTAGATGTTAAAACGCCTTTTTTACAAACAGTTTTTAGCTTCACAAGATGTTAATTGATGAGCTGGAGTGGTGTGGATTACTTGTGGATTATTGTAATGTTTTTATTAGCTGTTTGGACTCTCATTCTGACAGTACCCATTCGCTACTATGTAATGTAATGCTAAATTTCTCTAAATGTACTCATCCTAAGGCCATCCAAGATGTAGATGAGTTTTTGTTCATCTGAATAGATTTGGAAAAATGTAGCATGACATCATTTGATCACTAATAAATCCTCTGCAGTGAATGGGTGCCGTCAGAATGAGAGTCCAAACAGCTGATAAAAACATCACAATAATCCATAAGTCCGTCCCCTGTTGTTCTCTCACTTCCTCTCAAAACCACTGACATATTTGTTTATGACGTGTTTTGTAATGTTTTCACTTCTAGACAGTGCTTGATCTGTACATATTTCTCTTGATTCAGATGAGACGACTTTTTACTGGAGAAAATATAATGGATAGAAAACTAGTAGATATTAAAATGCTTTAATGGTGGATTTGTTTTTTGCAAACACACATTTTTTAGCTTCACAAGACATTGATGGACTAGAGTGGTGTGGATTACTTGTGATGTTTTTATTAGCTGTTTGAACTCTCATTCTGATGGCACCCATTCAATACTATGTAATGTAATACTCAATTTCTCTAAATTTACTCATCCCAAGACCATCCAAGATGTAGAGTTTTTCTTCATATATGGACAGATTTGAAGAAATGCAGGATTACATCACTTGCTCTTCAGTAGATCCTCTGCAGTGAATGGGTGCCGTCAGAATGAGAGTCCAAACAGCTGAAAAAAACATCACAATAATTCACAAGTCCCCTGTTGTCCCATAACATCAAAATCCACCCACATATTTGTTTAAAAGTGTTTCGGACTGTTTTCACTTCCAAACGGTCCTTGATCTGTGTATATTCCTCTCCTTATTCAGACAAGACAGTGTTTTTCACTGGTGAAAATATTATGGATAGAGGACTAATAGGTGTTAAAACACCTTAATGATGAATTTATTTTTTATAAACAGTTTTTTAGCTTCACAAGACGTTAATTGATGGACTGGAGTGGTGTGGATCACTTGTGGATTATTATGATGTTTTTATCAGCTGTTTGGACGCTCATTCTGACGGCACACATTCACCACTATGTACTGTAATACTACATTTCTCTAAATTTAATCACCCAAAGGCCATCCAAGATGTAGAATTTGTTTCTTCATCTGAACAGATTTGTAGAAACATAGCATTACATCACTCGTTCACCTATGGAGCAGGTTTTGGGGTAAACGGTTTCTTTAAAGTTTGTGATTACCACTTTTGGTTTACTTGAAGGTTGCATTGCATTGTGGGATTAAGGCAGGTGAAAAATAATTGCATTTGCAGTAAATAAAGAACTTGTAATAAATAAAATTCAACTTTCATTTGATAAACAGCAAAGTCTATTTAATGTCATACTTCGTTAATATTAGATGAGATATGATACAGAACAACTGTCCTACTCTATGCAGGTCAGCAACTCTGTTTTGACCAAAATGTCAAACAGAACAACTTCCGTCGGTTTGCTATTACTTTAAATATCCCAGTCAATTTTACACAGCCATTTAGCCAGTGAAGTGTTAACATGGCCTTTTCTAACTATTACCTCCATGCTGCGTGTTTTTTCATTGCTAGGAACAGTAATGATGATACTTCATAATGGCAGAGGAGGTTAGTGCAGAATTGTGACCCTCAAACATTTGTTTCCTGTCTGATTCACAACATCATTTGTTCCAGTGCCTGATTCATCATGAGTACCACTTCAAAGTCTGGGCCTGGAAACTGGCATATTGATTTAAAAACGGCCACACACACTGTATTACAGGGCGCTCCTGAGAGAATGTGCATGTTTCTCGTCAGGAGAACAACATGACGATTTCTCTCCACGATTATTTGAAATGTAAATTTCACCATGAGGGAGACCAAGACCTGAAATGTCCTACACAAGCATATAATAAAAGTGCAAATGCTGCCTTCTTGATTTAATGCATTGTTTTGTTTCAAAATGTGCCAATTCAATGATGGTGCAATGCAGATATTAGTTATCATAGTAAAATGCAACATAGATGCATTTAATTGATCAAAAATTACATTTATGATGTTGCAATTTCAAATACAGTTGAGGTCATAATTTTACATACACCTTGCAGAATCTGCAAAATATTACTTAATTTACCAATATAAGAGGGATCATACAAAATGCATGTTATTTTTTTATTTAGTACTGACCTGAATAAGATATTTTACATAAAAGATGATTACATATAATCATGTAAGTGAAAATAATAGTTGAATTTATCAAAATTACCCTGTTCAAAAGATTCTTAATAATATGCTGTGACCTGAATGGTTTTTTTTTTTTTTTTTTTTTGGTTTAGTGATAGTTGTTCATGAGTTCATTGTTTACTCTGAACAGTTCACTTTTTTTCAGAAAAATCCTTCAGGTTCTACAAATTCCTTGGTTTTCAGCATTTTTGTGTATTTGAACTTTTTCCAACAATGACTGTATGATTGAGATCCATCTTTTCACACTGAAGACAACTGAGGGACTCATATGCAACTATTACAGAAGGTTCAAACGCTCAAAGCTCCAGAAGGAGAAACAATGCATTAAGAGCCAGGGGGTGAAAACTTTTGAACAGAATGAAGATGTGTGCATTTTTTCCTATTTTGCCTAAATATCATTTTTTTTTTTCATTTAGTACTGCACTTCAGAAGATACTTACATGTTTCCAAGAAGACAAAATAAGTTAAATTGACTTATCTTCAAATTCAATTAATAGTTGCATATGAGTTCCTCAGTTGTCCTCAGTGTGAAAAAAATGGATCTTAAAATCATACAGTCATTGTTGGAAAGGGTTCAAATACAGAAAAATGCTGAAAAACCAAACAATTTTTGGGACCTGAAGGATTTTTTTTAATAACAGCTTTAAATGCTTTAAAATGTTCTATTAAGTAAAGAATCATATTTCCATAAAAATATGAAGCAGCACAAGTGTTTTCAACACTGATAATAATACGAAATGTTTCTTAAGCAGCAAATCTGCATATTAAAATAAATTACTAGCATTATCTGTTGAATAAGATTAAAAAACGAGAGAACTGAACCTGACTGAACTTCTGAAGAGAAATACTTCACTCTGACCACCCACCCTCTTCCTGTGGAGTCGTGGGTCATTCAGTCTGGCAAATGTACCGTTTAGTTATTAGTCATTTGAAGAATTCAGCTGATATACTGACAGGGTGGGCAGTATGAACAAAATGTGAGTAATTTTATACCTTGGTATCTGCATATATTACTATATGGTATATTTTGCCAAGAATTCAATAAAGCAATGGTTCATGTATTAAATGACCTTGTAGTAATAGCTATTTCTGGTAAATCCAAATAAATACACAAACATCCAAATGAAAATGGTCATGTGATTGTTTTCTCTTTTTAATAAAAAAAAAAAAAAAAATTAAACATAATTCAAGTTGTTTTTGAAAGAAGACTCTTATACACACCAAAGCTGCATGAATTTGATGAAAAATACAGTAAGGACTGTAAAAATAGTGGAATATTATTACAATTTAACATAAATGTTTTCTATTTAAAGATATTTTTCAAATGTAATTTATTCCTGTAATACAACGATGATTTTTTAGCATCATTACTCCGGTCTTCAGTGTCACATGATCTTGCAGAACTAATTACTGCACAACAACAATCAAACTTTTGAATATAAACTAAAAATGTACAAAAAAGGTAAATAAGTAAATTAGGTTAAATAAATAGATAATAAATCTCCTAATGATGATTGTCTCGCTTTAAAAATAAAATAAAATAATAAAATAAATAGATAAAAAATATTCTAATGAGGATTTTGTCTCACTTTAAAAATAAATAATATAAAAAAAAAAATTAAAAAGTATTTTCATGAGAAATTTGTCTTTCTTTAAAAATAAAATAAATAGATAAAGTCTTCTAATGAGGATTTTGTCTCGCTTAAAAAAAAATTAAATAAATAGATAAAAATCTAATGAGGACTGTCTTGCTTTAAAAATAGATTAACTAAAAATAAATAGATAAAAAAAATATTCGAGTGAGGATTTTGTCTTGCTTTAAAAGTGAAATAAAATAAATAGATAAAAAGTCTTCTAATGAGGATTTTGTCTTGCTTTAAAAATAAAAAAAATAAATGAAATAAGTAGATAAAATATCCTAATGAGGATTGCCTAGCCTTAAAAAGTAAAATAAAATAATAAAGCAAAGCAAAACAAAACAAACAGAAAATCTGAGGATTTTGTCTCACTTTAAAATAAACCAACAGATAAAATCTTCTAATGAGGATTGTCTCACTTTTAAAATAAAATAAAATATATAGACAATCTTCTTCTGAGGATTTTGTCTCACTTTAAAATAAAATAAAATAGATTGAAAATCTTCTAATGAGGATTTTGCCTTAATAAAATAAAATAAAATAAAATAAAATAAAAATCTCCTAATGAGGACTTTTTCTCTTTTATTGTTTATTGATGTTTGACAAATTGGCCAGTCTAAACCAAGTGTTATTATGTCAATTTCATTTATCTTGTCTTCTAAGAATGTTTAGATATGTTTAACATGACAAAAAAAAAAAAAAAACTGATCAAGAAATGTCTTTATTTTTTTCAGTGTTGCTCTATTTCTCTAGATAAACTGTCTGTGACCCTTCAGTTATGAGATTGCCAAAAGTATTGGCCCATCTAATGAACAACTTTGACTAGCCTACTTTAGTCATCTCCATGAGTACTAATCTTAATGTTTAAGCATATAATGATGTTCTAGCGAATTGTGTCCTTTTAATTTGACAGTGCCTCTGTGTATAAGGCAAGGTTCAAAGAGAAATGTTTGATTCAGTCAGTGTGGAAGAACTTGACTGATCTGCATAAAGCCATAATCAGACTACAAATGCAGACCTTGAGTCAAAAACCTCTCCAAAGACCAATGACTTATGCATATGGGTACAGTCATATTAGACCCTTCCAAAACTGAAGCAACAGAGACGGAAATACAGTTTTTAAATACATGAATTATGCTTCCAGCTTTGTTGCTACAGTTTTGAACGTACCCTTTTCTGTTCTAAAGAAGGGGGTGTCCCAGTACTTTTGTCTATAGAGTTTTTGGCCGAAGATATGCATTTAAAGTCACACCAGAGGTGGAATAAAAAAGGGTCTTGTCCAAAATTTTGCTATAAAATTAGAAGGGCACAATTTCCTAGAATAGCTTTATATGCTTAAACATTAAGATTAGTACTCATGGAAATAGTAGTCAAACCTGTTTATTAGAAAAGAGGTGTCCCAATACTTTTGGCAATATAGTGTATCTCATAGTGATGAAGGGAACTGTTATGCAAGCCTGCGTTTCATCCTCTGCTTTCATGTGGTGAAAATGAGTGCGATGAGTGACGGTGTGGGACTGTGGATCTAGTGGCTCATCTGTGAGAAGTTTTTCCTGGTTCCTCAGCGATGCTGAACACAGTTTGTCCTGATGGATGAGACGCACACGTCTTTGTTTGGCGGTCGTGTGCACCACACTGGTGTCCCCCTTCTGGTGTCTGTGAGTACTGCGCCTTTCACATTCACTGCACATCAAACAGCAAAAAAGCGGCTAGGCAAACCTTCACAGAGCCTGTTAGCATGTCATTTCTGGAGCCTCGGGAATCTGTTTCGTTTTTGTGTCAGTGAGATTGCGTTGAGATCAGAGGCGGGGATATACGTGCGTGTGCGTGTGGGGGTAACGAATTTTGTCCAATTGACATGACAAAAGATGTTTCTTCCACATCAGCCAGAGGTTTCTTTGGATTTGATTTAGGTTGTATGGGAGCCAGTTACTCTGTTTGTGATCAGATAGCAGAGCTCTGGAGGAATGACCCACAAGTTGAGAACAGGGCTTGCATTCAGAGAGAGCTCTTCCTCGATGCAGCGGCTCCTGCGCTGAGAGAAAGAGAGAGACTGAGAGATGGAGGGAGGGAGAGGGAGTCAGTCGCGCTTTACTGCTGTTACTGCCGCTGCCTCAGGCCTGGCCGCCTTCCAAACAGCAATCAATGCAGCCTGGAGTCAATGGAACTTCAAATCTGATTTCTGTTCGTCTCTACCTCCTCAAGACTAGAGACGGGAATCGTACAGAATTCTGATGCCAGTTTTGATTGCTTAATGATTGCTTTAATGATTTTTTTTTTTTTAGAACTTTTTAAGATGACGACTGCTAAATAAAAGAATGCTGTTTTTGTTGACATATTTTAATGTTTTTGTTTTAGTTGAAGTAGCAAGTCTCACAAGGCTGAAATGCATTTCATTTAGAGCTTTTATGACAAAAAATTGTGCTTTAAAGCTTTAAAACAGCTAACAATCAAGATGTAAGATGACAGAATTTTATTTAATTTAATTCCTTAACAGCTGCTAATTTTATTTAGGAGCTGTGATTCACATGGTCTTGGAAAACCTGAATATATGAGGGAATTTTTAAGTCGTAGAAACTAATAAAAGCTTTAAAAGTGATTGAAATTTCTATAATAAATATATTTTTTTGTTTCGTTAAATGCAAAATCAGGCACAAATGCTATTTTTTTAGTTTAAAAATAAATAATAATAATAATAATAATAATAATAATAATAAAACCTTATTTGTGACCTTATTTTATTATTTGTAAGTAACAAATAATAAAACAAAAGCTTTCATTGGTCTTTTAAAGTTTGAATGCTTTTTAAAAATATATATTATTATTATTTTACATTTATTTACTTATTTTAATATATTGCCACTACTGGTTTCTGTGTTTAAAAACATTTTAAAGCAACTTATGTTAGAAAAGCAGAATAGTCAATAAATAAAAAAATACTGCACATCATGGAGAGCCTTTGATTTTTTTTTTTTTTTAATAAAATAAAATGATGAATAAATCATAGAGAGCCTTAAAATATTTTTTGGACAATGAAATAAATAAATAAATAATAAAATAAAATGATAAATAAATCATGGAAAGCCTTTACATTTTTCTTATAAAATAAAATAAAATAAAATGATGAATAAATCATGGAGAGCATTTGAATATTTTTTTGGACAATGAAATAAATAAATACATACATACATGCATACAATTAAAAAATAAAATAAAATTGATAAATAAATCATGGATAGCCTTTAAATTATTTTTTTTGGAAAATAAAATCAAATAACATAAATCATGGAGAGCCTTTGAACATTTCATTTTTGGGAAAATGAAATAAATACAAATAAATAATAAATAAAATAAAATAATGATAAATAGTTCATTGAGAGACTTTGAACTTTGAAATAAATAAACAAATAAATGCAAAAAATAAAATAAATAAATAAATCATGGAGTGTGTCTTTGAATATTTTTTTTTGGAAAATTGAGGTCGTTGGAGTCAAATAGGTTGATAGTCTTTTGACTGATTCTGGAAAAAAAATGACTCATAAGAGTCATTTGTTTGTGAATCCGACTACACTGCTTGTGCTGTATGTTTGTTGTTGACATTCAAGGACCATTAACCGCACTTTTGTTTGGTTCATGTTTGGTCCATTTCCCAAAAGAGAAACTCCATACATAATGTGCTAAAACAAATGTCAACTTTTAGGAGTACATCTGTCCACACTTCTTTGTTTGTTGTTACTGTTGTTAAGAACTTTTAACAGTGCCAAACTTTTAATCATCATATTTTTTCTTTTCCTAGAAAGCATGTGGCAAACAAAAATCTGTTCGGCAAAGGACAAGTCAGTATTTTTGGTCCATTTCCAAAGGAAAAAGTGCACGCATTATGCGCTAAAACAAATGTCAACTTTTAAGAGTGCATTAGCATATAGAATTGGCCACAAAGCGAAAACTTAAGTACTAAAAGCCACACAAATCTAATTTTGTGGTCTTTAAGGGGTGTAACCTCAAATTTCAGTTCCTGAAGACACTCCCTAAAACAGTTCTTCAACAACAAAACTCACATCTACCTTGTGTAAGCACAGTATTTCTTTTACTTCTCAACTAAATCCAGCTGCTGCTAAACTGCAGTGCATCTGGACTGAGAGAGAGAGAGTGAGAGAGAAAGGAAATATGCAGAGACTGAGGAAAAAACGACACTGGTTAATGTGTGCGGTTGACCCAATTCCATGCCGAATGAAAAAAGACCATATACAACATGGTATTTATTTATGCACTTGCTTGATTAGTGGGAAAAAAGCGAGAAGAACATGCCTCACAGCTAATCAGCCTCCTCAACAAAAGGAAAACCCGCTTCTAGTCTGTGGTTACGAATAAGTGGTCTTGCTTTAAAAAGTAGTTTAGGCTGCTCCCACTTGATTTGTTTATTATATGTTAAAGGAAAGATGACACTCTCAACAAAGCCAGCAGGATAAGCCATGAACTTTGCCCTACTGACTCACATTATGTGGCAGGATATCAAGTTTTTAGTTCATCTAGGCTGGAAATGTATCGGGATGAGTTTATTGTGCATTGCAAACTGCGTGTGCATTACATTTCTACCACATTTAGCAAGCTAAAAATAGAATGTGCCAGCATGAAGACAAGTCTAATGCGGTGTGTTTGTCTGTGAATGAGTCTCGTTTGTCTCCTACAGGCTCATGGTGAGTGATGATGATTGTTGCATCCCTTCCTTCTTCCTGCTTCATTTAAAGTGATCCCTCAGGGCTGTAGAAGCAGGGCTGTTTTCTTTGTTTCTGTGAGACAGACCTGTCTGAAAGCCCTTGTTTCTTCTGGTGTTTAGGGTTGAGTGGATGCCTTTTGTCGCTGATCTCATCCGGGGCGCTGGAAGTTGGCACGGTGAGCATCTTTGCTGACCTCCCTGCAAAAGCAGCACAGCTTCCTTTTTGCTCATTAGTAGGACAATTAACCAGTGCCGGACCGGCCCATTCTTCATTTCCGACTTCCAGGGCTGTAACCACCAATAATCAGATATGGCCACATTGTCCTACCTATATCTGGTATTCTTTGATGCTTTGTTTGTTGCTAGGATGACTAAAAGTTTTAAAATTGACAGTTTTTAGGCTTCCTTCAGCACTTGTCAATGACAAAATGATTAACCAATCAAATCAAAGAAGGCGGGGCTTACTGTTTACAGAATCTGAGTGTGATTTCCAGCCTGATGCTTCAGTTTTAAAAGTAAAAGTGTAAGATATATTTAGTTTATCAGGGTAATCTTCACAAATTCAACTATGTATTTTCAAGCCTAAATACAATCAGCAGAATTGAAAAAATAAGCATGATCTACATACAGTTGAAGCCAAAAGTTTACATACACCTTGCAGAATCTTGAAAAATGTTGATTATTTTACCAAAATAAGAGGGGTCTTATAAAATGCATGTAATTTTTAATTTAGCAGTGACCTGAGTAAGATATTTCTCATAAAAGATGTTTACATATAGTCCACAAGAGAAAATAATAAACGTATACATGCACTTGATTCTTAATACTGTGTGATCCACAGCTGTGCTTTTTTGTTTTATTTTGTTTAGTGATAGTTGTTCATGAGTCCCTTGTTTGTCCTGAACAGTTGAACAGAACAACTCCCCGTTGTTATTCAGAAAAATCCTTCAGGTCCCACAAATTCTTTGGTTTTTCAGCATTTGAACCCTTTCCAACAATGACTGTATGATTTTGAGATCCATCTTTTTACACTGAGGACAACTGAGGGACTCATATGCAACTATTAAAGAAGGTTCAAACACTCACTGATGCTGCAGATCGAAAAACAATGCATTAAGAGCCGGGGGTGAAAACTTTTGGAATTTGAAGATTAGGGTAAATTTCATTTATTTTGCCTTCTGGGAAACATGTAAGTATCTTCTGTAGCTTCTGAAGGGCAGCACTAAATGAAAAAATATATGATATTTAGGCAAAATTAAAAAATGTACACATCTTCATTCTGTTCAAAAGTTTTCAACCCCTGGCTCTTAATGCATTGCGTTTCCTTCTGGAGCATCAGTGAGAGTTTGAACCTTATGTAATAGTTGCATACGACTCAGTTGACCTCAGATGGATCTCAAAATCATACAGTCATTGTTGGAAAGGTTTCCAAGACACAAAAATGCTGAAAAACCAAAGAAGAACTTTTCTGAAGAACAGCGGGCAGTTTAACTGTTCAGGACAAACACTTGTCACTTGTTAGCAGCCGTCCATTTCAAGACAAGTAACTGCTTTAACAAATCTTACGGATGTATGTTATGCTGTAGAATAAAACGAAAAATTATTTTGAGCTTGTGTTCACCACAAACCTTATTTTACCCATTTAAAAAACCCACTGAGTTCAGAACGATGGAACTGGAAGTGCTAAAATGCAAATCGTTTCTGAGTTCCGGCCTACAAAAATACATCATCCCTTCAGCACTCTATAATATCCAGTGATGCAAACTACTCAACTTTTTTCAGTGTTTTGAACTGAAAATGCAGACTGTGATTCATGACATGTGATTCATGTAATTCATAACTGAATGTGACAAGACAAGAAACATAAACAGTCATTTTCAGAATATTAGGCACACAAATGATACAACTGAAAATGTGCGTCCTTTAAATGAAAATATGCGACCCTGGACCACAAAACCAGTCATGTGGGACAATTTTTGGAAATTGAGATTTATATACCATCTGACATCTGAAATGTACACAATTTCTTCATGGAACATGATCCTAATATATTGATGATAATAATAATTTTATCCTAATAATTTTGCCCCATGCAATGCAACTTATGACTTAGTTCTTTTGTGGTTTTGCTTCTTTATTCCCTTTAATTTCGTTATTTGAATCCTTTAAATCTTCCAGAAAAGCTTACGGCCTTGCCGTGTTCATGTCAATTTTTACATAAACTGTCACGCATCCAGACTGCTAAATATTGATGAACTGGCGCTTTTCGCACTTAACGTTTATTATTTAACGCACTAGGCGCGGGCTTCCCCTCGTCCTGGCTGAGAACAGTGAGACACAGAGGGTAGTACAGCATCCGAAGGGTTCTGCGGCGGCGCTGCAGGCGGGAGGGGCTGAGCGCAGAGGCAGAATGGATTAGGAGGGCCTGGGTGGGAGTGGTGCATTGTGGGGGAGCAGCCCCAGCTGTCCTGCCACTGCGCTGTGCTCTGCTGCATGCTTCTTCTCCAGGCGTCTGGCAGGCAGCCAATGGGAGGAGGCGAATCAGTGGCACTCGAGTTCAGTGTGTCAGTGCGGGTAGCAGTCTGCGAAGGGATGGGCCAGTGCAAACACACACACTGCACCACTGCAGCACTGGCCTACTTTACCTTTTCACCTACGTAACGTTACATGCCGATGCGTATTTGAATGCGTCGCTGGTTCTGATGCAGCCATAGGAGAAGAAGTGGTTTTGCTGCAGTGATGCAGAGCTGCAAAAAAGCATATTCAATTACGCAACACCGCCATGCGTCCTTCGGTGCAGACAAAGAGAGAGAGCGAAGAGGTGGGGTTTATACAGTCATTCGCTTAAAAACAAGTGCATGAATGGAAATGAATGCAATACATGCATCTAGGAAAAAACATACAAACAGATGATGTCAGTGTATGTCATCTGTGACCTCTCTTCTCTCATTTCTGTCTATGCCATCCCTCCCTCCCTGTCTTTTTTCCCGTTGTTATGTCTTTTCCGCCCAGACGGCAGGGGCAGAGACCGGTGGCTTATTAGCTAGCTCATGGCCGCGCGCTGCTCTCAGACAGGTCTGGGTCATGCCAAGCTAAGCCCCTCTTCCTCTCATTAAAGAGCAGCCGGGTAATCGCGGCTAAGCAGCTGGTTAACTCCTAATGCAAAACAGCAAATATTGCACGAGTTAAAGTGGCCTCTTCGTGCTGTCAAAGGTGGACATGTGGAAAAACAAGCAGGGATGACCTACAGTATGTTGATTCTACGCTGGCCTGAGATCACCTAAGAACCTTAAATGAACTAAGACTGAGGCAAACTTAGAGAAAAGCCTGATTCATCAGGGCGCTAGTCGAAAGGAAGCAGGTTATACTTTGTCTGGCACGCTTGGGAAATCATATGTAAGGCATATAATGTGACACAGCCAGAGGGATGTTTTATTGCTCAGAGGCTGCTCTTTCATTGCTCAGGAGACTTAATGAAGTGCAATTTTCAACTTTGTGACGGATGTTTCAACTAACATTCCTTTGGAGGAACATGTTAACGTGGATAGTATAGTTCAGATAATTTGCTCTCGGAGGGACTTGATGAGTTTTGATTGCAGAAATTGACCAATCTGAGTGCACTCTGAGATATCGTTGAGGTTTCTTCTGTAACTCTAGAGAAAAAATGAGATTACTGCTTTTTTTTCTTTCAAGAGAAAGATCTGAAAGACAGAGCACCTAATTTTCTTTACATTCATTGCATTTTAAGTGAAAGAACTTAGGATTTAACTTATGCTTTTTCCCTTTCTGCATGTAGCAACCATAAAAGGTTTTTTATAATAGTTTTTACAAAATGCATTGCAAAATCTATTTTAAAATTAATAATAAATTGTGATCCTGGACCACAAAACCAGTCTTAAGTAGTGCAGGGATATTTGTAGCAATAGCCAAAAATACATTGTATGGGTCAAAATGATTGATTTTTCTTTTTTAGCCAAAAGTCATTAGGATTTTAGGTGAAGATCATGTTCCATGAAGATATTTTGTAAATTTCCTATTATAAATATATCAAAACTTAATTTCTGATTAATAATATGCATTGCTAAGAACTTAATTTGAACAACTTTAAAGGCGATTTTATTTTGATTTTTTTTGCACCCTCAGATTCCAGATTTCCAAATATTGTCCTATCCTAACAAACCAAACATAACATGAATAAATGTTATTTATTTATCTTTCAGATGGTGTATAAATCTCAGTTTTAAAAAATTGACCCTTATTGGGTCCAGGGTCCCAATTATTATTATTATTATTATTATTATTATTATTATTACACATCCATAAAATACTTTTACTTCAAACTTCCCACCCTCAGCCAAATCAGAAGTACCAGTACTTACATAGAAACCTATACATCTGAGAATGATAAAAATGCATTTTTTGACGAAAGATGTCAGATGGATTTATCTGGTTTTGCATCTGAACTCTTCATATATTTATTTATTTATTTATTTATTTTCAAACTGTATTAATAAAGCATATCTAGTCAGGATAGACTCAGTATTTCATATAGAGAGAGAAAAGCCATCATCTTTTTAATGTTTTCTTATTTCTTGGGATGCAATAAAATGTGTGAGCTGTCATAAAACGAGTTTAACAGGAAAAAGATGTCCTCGTAAAAGTTGTGTCATGACAATGATCTTCCGTCTGTCACTCCATCTGGGCAACAGAGAGGACATCAATCATACCCACTTTTGAAACGGATCTGGAAAGACATGCGAAGTGGTGGTTTTTAAACAGACTCTGTGGCTGAGGCTTTCGACCGCTGGCTCTCTGTGTCTGTGTGTGTGTGTGTGTGTGTGTGTGTGTGAGGAGAAATGAAGCCAGCACATACAGAGGCTTCTCCTCAGCCTTTGTTCTCCACAGTCTCTAAACGCGATTGATCGGCATTGGACATGCAATGCGATATCTTTCAGAGTAGTAGTCAACTTTATCCCACTGCGTGCAGGCCAGCGTTAAATACATATGAAATATGATAATGCATGTGAATATTGAATAGTAGTCAACATGTAAATAAATACACTTATAGTGCTCCGACAGTGTTTGATTTCACAATACAGTATAGAATAAGCTCTATGCAAATCACAAATCAAAGTGACTCGCTCTGAGCTTCCGAAGCTAAAAAGCGTAGAAATAAGCCATACATGTGGCTTTAGCATAATTCCCACCTCCAGATGTTTCTCAATGCAGCTCTTAAGCTCAGATTGTGAACTAGCTTGTGCTAAACTATAAAAAGAAGGGGGGAAGAATAAAAAGGGGTGAATATTAACAAAAAAAAAAAGCCCCTGACTCACATTCTCAGGTTTGGGGGCAGTTAATATTAGCATACCTATTGTTCCTCAGGAGTGAGGTGACAAAGAAAGTGCTTCTCGTTTCAATGCCCCTGAATTGGTTTGAAATTTTCTTTGTGTAAAAAGAAGCAGATTTCCCTGCCCCCACCCCGTCTTCCCGCTCGGGCCACAAAAGGCGCATTTGCCTGTAGATGCTTTGGGATCCATTGGGAGATCACCAATAAGCACTTCCATCATGCTCTTTAACATACCGGCCAACGACAGAGTGCTTGAGAGTATTGTTAATAGCTAACCGGCCATTAACGGCGTCTATGCCAATATTTGTGGATGGGATGAAATATTGATTAGACATCTCCTCGCACGCACTCGTAAATAACTTTGTATGGAATTGTGAAGAAAATGCATTGTTTGGGTTTGAGACTGACTCATTGACAATAATGGATGATTATGAAGCTTGTTTTGCACTGAGTGCATAGTTATTTAAATCACTTTCACCAATTCACATCTCTAGATGTTCTATTTTCATCTATTTTCAGGCCAAATTTTACTGACCGAGGTGTACACATGAAGGAAATAAAATGATATAACACAATCAGTTGAAAGTTGCTTCTAGAGTGGAGGGGAGGAGAGGCTGGTGTCATTTGTGGACAGGGACTTTGCGTGTTTTGAATAAATGCATAAAATTATACAAATCTGGTGGTTCACTTTATAAGCACGCTGTAACCGAAATGTGAATGAATGTTAAACGTAGTTCAGAGAGAGAGAGGGCGTGCGACAGACAAAGAGAGTGCATGTCTTTGCACGTTGTCCTTCATTGACGCTTTTGAACATCACATGTAAAGGTCACTCGGAGGAAGTAGAAAATAATTATAGATTGTTTCGCAGAATCTAAATTAGATGCAAACTTAAGTGGCTAATATACTCTAAATGCAAATTGTTATTATTAGGGTCTTGCCTAATATTGAAGGTGCACAAAGAAGGTTTTGTTTACATGTAGTTGGCTCCCAACGGATAGGTGCCTTGCACACATCACAATGATGGATATTGCTTTGTTTGTTTGCTTTATGCTTTGTTTGCTTGATTTATGCTTTGGACATGTGATGCCAACATGATGGCAACCAAACCATGTCTTTGTATATGATGTTTCTCAAAAATTGTGTTTATTTATTTGTGACCCTGATTCACAAAACCTTAAACAGCACTGGTATATTTGTAGCACTAGCCAAAAAAACATTGTATGGGTGAAAATGATCATTTTTTTATGCCAAAAAAATTAGAATGTTAAGTAAAGATCATGTTCCATTAAGATATTTTGGAAATTTCATGCCGTAAATGTATCAAAAACAAAAATAAGAATTTAATTTGGACAACTTTAAAGGTGATTTTCTCAGTATTTTCAAATAGTTGTATTTCGACCAAATATTGTCAATCCTAACAAACCATACATCCGTGGAAAGCTTATTTATTCAGCTTTCAGATCTCAATTTATTCAGACCCTTACGCCTGGTTTTGTGGTCCAGGGTCACATTTATGAATTCAACTTTTTAAATTAGCACACAATTTCTAAGTGAACCCACATAGGGGTTAATAAAGGCTAAAAGATGATGCAGACTCACTGCCCAAATCTGCACATTTTCAACATTATTTCCTTAAAGTGTAGTTATTTGCGACCATGGACCACAAAACCAGTCATAAGGGACCATTTTTTTTATTTTTTTTTTTTATTGAGATTTATATAATCTGAAAGCTGAATAAATAAGCTTTTTGTTAGGATAGGTCAATATTTGGCTGAGATACACTTCTGAAATTCTGAAACCTGAGGGTGCAAACAAAAAAGAAAAACAAAAAAGAAAAAAAATCACATTTGAAGTTGTGCAAATTAAGTTCTTAGCCATGCATATTACTAATCAGAAGTTTTAATATATTTATGGTAGGAAATGTAAAAAAAAATCTTCATGAAACATGATCTTTACTTAGTATCCTAATGATTTTTGGCATAGAAGAAAAATCAATAATTCTGACCCATACAATGTATTTGTGCCTATTGCTACAAATATGCTACTTAAGACTGGTTTTGTGGTCCGGGGTCGTTTTTTCTAACAGGTAAAGCAAATACTCACAAAGACTTCACATAAGACAATGATGCTAAACAATAGACCTCAGAAGAGACACAGTTACGTAAACCAAGAGCTCTGTATTAAGGCACGTCTCAACCACACTGGACATTAAAACGAGAAAGTTAAACAATAACTGTAATTCATATAAAATGTGTTATGTTGCTTTTTAATAAGACCACAAAAGAAAAGGGCGGGCCGCGGCGAGCTGTGGGTGAACTCGGTCACCCCCCCCTTTCCCTCCGAGCTCCGTCCAATGAGCGCGGCGTATGCAAATCGCAACCCAGCGCCGCACCGTCCCAGCCCCGTCCGACCGGGGTGACGTCATGCGCACATATTCTCCGGTAGTGCCGCGTCTGGCTGCAGCGAGTCAGACAGCGAACAGAAACGAGCTGCAAGGGAGGGGTGCGCACTCGAAAGGGGAATATCGCCACCGCCGGCATTCCAGTCTCCGGGAATAACGCTTATTCCGCACTTCGGGATTGCACTGATTTTTTTATTACTGTTGTTTGGACACAAGGAACGAGGACGCGCATTGAATTCGCCCCCGTGGAGCTTTTTAAACCAGCCGTTCCCAGCTCAATCCCACCCTCCTCCTGTAAGTTTTCCCTCTTTGTTTCCAGACCCATCCAAGATGCCTAGTTCGCTGTTCGCCGACATGGAGCGGAGCGGCAGCGGCGGGCAGGGGGACGCCCTGGATGACCAAAGAGCCCTACAGATCGCCCTGGACCAGCTCTCGCTGCTCGGACTGGATAACGATGAAAATTCCCTGTATGACAACGAGCCCAGGAAAAAGAGCGTGAACATGACCGAATGCGTTCCCGTTCCCAGCTCCGAGCATGTTGCTGAAATCGTCGGCAGACAAGGTAATCATCATCATCGTCATTATTATTATGCTCTTCGGAGAAATGCGTGCATGCT